>JAODAL010010060.1:0-107191 GCA_025379985.1 Phyllomedusa bahiana | reverse complement strand
TAGTAGTCCCTTTTCCCAAAGTTTAACAATTACACTAAAATTTTACATTTAGTACTCACGGGAAAAACTTTTTTTTTCTGATCAGAGTCGTTTACTTTCCCTTCTCTTATTCCCCATCTGTCCCAGACCCCATGTGACTTTCCCGGTCCACCCTTTCTCTGCGAATTTTACCACACAAACATTTTAGAATCCCCCCCTTTTTCCCCCAAAACCTTAAAATACAAACCCTACAGGGGGTTTATGCCCCTTCCTAATGGGTGTTTGTACAGGAAAGCGGGTAAACCCCCTTCTCACAGTAACGGGTTTTTTCTATGATAAAAAATCCACTGCCTTTTGTAGGGGATGGGGACTTTTTTTTATGGGCCCCTATGAGGTGGGTTTTATAGGCAGGTAATAGGCCCCCGTGTATAGAGGCAGGTAAATGGGCCCCTATTATACAGCTAACGGGTAATATGGCCCCCGTATACAGCTGGGAGGTAATTTGCCCCCAGTTTTTAAAGCAGGAGGAAATAGGGCCCCAATGTATACTGTATATAAATGAAATATCCCCCATAAATATTATTATTAAACCCCTCCAAAACATATTATTATGTTATATGCCCCAGAATACACATTATTATTTGATATACCCACAGTATATATTTAAAAAACCCCCCATTATAATAAATTTGGTAAAATGCCCCCGTTAATATAATAAATTAAAAACCTACATATATACAGTAAAAATATTATAAATATATTATATATATATAAAAAAAAATATTATAAAATAATTAAATTAAATTTTATTTTATATAATATATATATATATATATATAAATATAATTTTAAGGTAATAGGGAATATTAAAAATCAAAAATACCTTTCTCCTGCTCCCTGAAGCTCCCACTGGGCTCCGTCTTCTTTCCATGGTAAAAAATGAGAAAAAATCAGCTCATCTGTTGCACTTAGAACTCTTTACCCTGCTGCGGGATTTATCCTGATTCACCCGGGTATGGGAAAAAAAAAAAAACCACCCGTCTGTAGATGGATGAAGTAAATGCATACAAGCGATGGAACCTCCTCCAGCACTCCTTAATGGATAATAAACTGCACTTTATTGTAGATTTAGAATAAAAACATTGTTAAAATCAAAAACAAAAACACATAAAAACGACATTTTGGGTCCTAGGCGTGAATCATCAGGCGCGCAGGCAGCGTGATGACATACTCCAGTGGGTTACATGCATGCGTGTGACTAACTGGAATTCTCCGCCTAGCAGGGAGCACTCGCTCTCTTCTCCGTGGGAGCCCGCAGCTGTATGTGGGTCCCAAAAACCATTACAGCTGAAAAGGGGCTGTCGCTCCCCCCAGGCCTGGAGCCTGGCGAGGTTCAGGGCACAGGCAGTTTTATCCGGGGCTTGTGCCTAGCGATGCCTCTGACCAACCTGAATATAAGAACATATAATTATCACATTTAGGAACCCAAACTCATTCTTTTTGGTTGTTGTTCTCCTTAAATGGTAAACAGATGTAGCTTTTGTTTCCTTGTTCTCCACATCAAGCTGACAGGAGTTTCCTAGTCTAGGAAGAATATAGGAAGGGAATTTGAAGTCGATACTTTGACCAAATCCATCTGACTGATTGAACTTGTAATTGAATTTTTATATTTACACATATTTCATATTTTATATTTCAGTGAGTTCAGATAACTAAGCTGCCTAGCTTGTTATATCACTTATATGTTCAGCCAAATAAGTTCTGTAGCACCAAGAAACTTGAAGCCTACTCTATTTAAGAAAAATTGGGGCAACTACAGGATCCAACCTATCCAGTTACTTTTCATATAACTCAACACTGTGTAACTCATTACTCTCTTCCCTTCAAATTTTGCTCATATCCCCTTTTGTCTAATAAACACTGGCCAAAATTTACCATTATTTTTATTAATAGTTGGAAAATTATTTTAACTGTATAAAGCTTGTTTTCTATCTTTCTGTGTTGCTTTAATTTGTTGGAGCATTTTTGATAAAAACAAGTAGTTAGAAGTGGGATCTATTTCGATAGTTTGCATGCTGATATAACAAAGGGTTTTTTTTTCATTCCGAAACAATTGCTTTAAATTATGTATTATGCCCCTGTGTGTTTTCATTTCTTTTTATTTCTGTAGATTATAAACATTTTCTAGCCTTACAGTTACATTACAAAGGTAGAGCTCTGTTCACATCTGCTAAAAAACAGATTCTGTGAAATATTCAGACAAAATGGCGCAACATACGGCACTGTTTTGTCTGGTAAAATGCTGGAAACCGTATAAATCAGAACAAGGGAAAAAAGGAAAATTTTAAAACGTATTACTGAACTGCTTTATGATTTAATTGTATTGGCTGGTAAATTATTGAACCAATTATGAATAATGTCTCTATCAAAAGAATATATACAGGCACTCCCCGGTTTTATGAACGGAAATAACTGTTATTTTGTTTTTAAAGTTGAATTTGTAGTAAGCAAACAGAAATCTTATTAAATGTAACTCCGAAACAAAGGTTTTTGGGGTTTTTTTTAGTTTTGGATAATCGGGGAAAGGGTTTTTTTAAACATTTGTTTTACGTCTGGCCCCTTTTGAAGTTTTTCACCTCATTTCACCTCAGTGCTGCTGGGCATGGGGGAACATGTCATTCCACAGCTACTACTGCTGTGGAATTGGAACTAAAAATGCCAACTGCCCCATAAGTCTCCTTTTTAAACTAGGGGACTGTAATCGAACGTGTAAGTTGGGATCCCGTATTTTTAACTAGCATCCATTTTACTATTTACAAGGTTAAAACATTACTTTTAATATGTTGAATTCCTAAAAGATATGTCACGGGGGTCGCGGGCTCCGCTGCCCCCCGCGACCATCTCCCCGCTCGCAGGGGTCTGGCGCGGGGTTTCGCGGCCCCGACCACCCCCTCTTTGCCTCGGCCCCCGCCCTCTTCCCGGGGCCGCCCCAGTGAACCAGCCCTGCCTGTCCCGGCCGTCTGCGCGGGCCGCCGCTTAAGGCGCCGCGCGCCGCTTCTCTAAAATTTAAAGGCCAGTGTCCCGATAATTGGTTTTTGCGGCGCTGGTCCTTTTTAAGGGGTACCGCCCCCAGACTTCCCCCAGTCTGTTGGTGTTTTTTGTGCGTTGAGAGTATTGGAGTTCTTAATTTGATTTACCCTTTACCAGTCCGCTTGCTTACTTTTCCCCGACCTTGCCTTTTTTGCCGCCTGCCCGACCGTCTGCCCGTCCTGACTACGAACCCCTTGCTGCCTGCCCTGATTTTCGCCTTCCCCCTACGCCTCCAAAATTACTTTTCTGTACCACGCTGTACCCCGCCGCCTCGCAAGCAAGCCCACGTCAGGGTAACACCGGGTACCTCACGCCGCAGCAAGTCCATCCCGCTTTGCGGGGGGCTCTGTGAAAAAACCGGGGCACTTAAAACCCCTTTTCCCTGGCGTGGCTTACTATCATCGCTTGCTTGGGCCCAGCGGATCCCTCCTCCGTTACGTAAACGGGCCCATGGATTCCGCCGGGGTACCTCTGCCGATCCCGGGACACACTACAGCGTCGCCCCAGCAGAGTCAACGTATCGCCAGCTTGCGGCCATGACAAAACCTGGCCTCGTCGCCTCCAGGGCTCCGCCCGCACCTGCACCCCGTTGCCCCGGCATCCATTGCTCTACCTGTTTCGGCTTCGGGACCGTCTCGCATCTGCCACTCCCCTCACGCTACGATGAACCCAAGGTCCGGGGTTTTCATCAGCCAGTGCCCACCACCTCAAATGTGGGACCAATTCCCTACGAGCGAGCCAAGGGGCCCTTCATAATCACCTTTTGTCTGGAGAACCCCTTGCTTGGGCTCCCCACATGGGATCGAGGGGATCCTCTGACGGCGGACCTCCAAACTTTTCCTCCGGGGGGCCGCACCATCTCGGGAACCGGGCCTACTTCTTCGGGGGCCGCATCGCTGCTCCCTACTCAGGGCGACACCACATTGGTCATATTCGTGCAGTTTCGCCTTCCCTTCGGAGCGGACGGAAACAACAACTTTTTGGGGCGACTTTTTGGCAAGCCTCTGGGGGCAAAATAAAGGGACAGCTCCCGCTGGGGTTTACCAGCTGCCTTGGGACCAATCCTTTTGGGCCACCTGTGGATATTCGTTTCGCCGAAAGGCAACAAGAGTCCCCCCCAATGGGAAACCGTCCGTCCACCCGTCCCCCTCGCTTGGCTCCCACTTCCAGCTTCACCTTTCCCCCAAAGGGCCTCTAAAGAGAACCTATCAGGTCGAGGAGCCCACCTTCCCAGAGGAACGTTCTCAGCGTCGCTGAAGCCTCGCTTCTATTGTGGCGGTTTTCCGGCCTTTTCTTGGGGGACAGTCCCGGGGGGCCCCGGAAACTTCCGCACCTAGGCTCGTAGGAAGGCAACCCAGGGTGTCAGAAGGGCCTCTCCCCGTCTACCACGCCCTACTTTTGGGTGCTTCTCCCGGCCCAGCACCTTTTCGGGCCACCGCCTTTACGACTCAGGATCGCGGGAAACTTCAAACCCACACTTGTGACCAGGTTTCGTCCCCCGGGTGACTCCGCTGCAGAAACCTATGTTCGCCCCTGGGTCTGGCAATCCCCTTAAGGACCTATCCGCCTCCGACCCCCCCCCTTTTCGCAAATGGGGCCTTCACAAGGAGACGTTGCAACACTAGTCCTCCTCGATCCTCCTCGGAACCTTTCTGGGCCCTCCCTTGGCTGCAGGACCATACCCCGACTAGGGATTGAGCACAGGTGAAGTCTTCTTGGGGTTCCGCGTGTCTCTCTCGTTGCCTGTCTAAGCCGCAACTCCCCCTCGAGTCGTCTCCCGGAAGTCGCCAAACCCCTCCAGGTCCTACCTCGCCTTTACGGGACTTTCCGATTCTTTCGGAGAGCCAGGCGAGACTCCCCCCAACCCCCGGCCTTAGATTGTCCCATTGCCCTGCAACCGGGCTGTACTCCTCCCAAGGCCGGTTTACCCCTCTCCCTCCCCGGAACAAGGGATGTCTGATCGTCAAGGAAAACCCTCCGCAAAGGATTCATCGAAGTCCTCGCCCCGGGCCGGGAGCCGGCTTCTTCTTCGGGAGAAAAAGGGCGGGGCTCTCTGGGCCCTGCATCGACTATCGGGGCCTGAATAAAATTTTCCATAAAAAAACGCTACCCCTTTTCCCTTAATCCCGAACTTTTTACCCCTCGTGGCGAAAATATTTTTTTAAACGATCTACGGGGGCCTACAACTTTTCCGCATTAGGGAAGGTACGAATGGAAAACGGGGTTTAATACACGGGACGGCCCTTTCGAGTATTTTTTTAGCCATTTTTGGGCTCTGCAACCCCCGGGAGTATTTTTAAACTTTGTAAGAGATCTTTCGGGACCTACTTTATTCTGTGTAATCGTCTACTTGGGCGATATTCTCAACTTTTTCCCCGACTCGAGACTCATCGCCACCATTCCGCCAGGTCCTCACGACTCCGCACTCACCCTCTTTGCCCAAACCCGAAAAGTGCCTCTTTAAAGGCCAGCTTTCCCTTCTTAGGGGACATCTCTCTGATGAGGGTCTCCGGAGGATCCCCCAAGCTCTCCGCGGTGTTGCTGTGGCCCCAACCGGTGGGCCTTCGGGCCATTCAACCTTTTGGGGTTTGCGAATTTTTATAGCAATTCACCCCCCCCTTTTCCACTGGTGGCTCCCTTGGTGGCCCTGACAAGAAAATCCAATCCCAAATCCTGGCCCCCAAGGCCCAAGAAGCCTTCAACCAGCTAAAGCGGCATTTGCTTTTGGCCCGGTCCTGTCTCGTCCAACCCTAACGTCCCTTTATTCTGGGAAATGGATGCTTCTCAGTCGGCCCAGGTGCGGTCCTCCTGCAGAGATCCCCCGGAAGCTACATACCCGTGGTTTTTTTTTCTCCAAACATTTTTTCCTGCCGAAAGAACATACCCTTGGTGATCGTGAATTACTGGCCATTAATGGGTCTTGAAGAATGGGTCACCTATGGAGGGGGCTCGCCACCATTGATTTTTCACAGACCACAAAATCTCCTATATCTTCATCGGGTCAACGCCTGAATCCCCCGGGAAGCAGGTGGTCATATTCTTTGCCCTTTTTACTTCCGCCTACATTTTCGGGCCCGCCCCAAAAAAACCCCCAAGTGATTCCCCATCCGTTTTTCGGATACATGGTCTCAGCCTCCCCCCCCCCCACACATTTCCCCCCGGACGACCCCGTCACGGCTGCCCCCTGACCTCCCCACCTAACCCCGGAAACGTATGTGCGACCTGCCTTGCGCCTTAAACCTGAAGTGGGGGCCCTTCCATATGGGGGGGCACCCGGGTTTCATATCGCTTCAATTTGTATCCCGATATTTCTGGGGGCCTACCTCTCAGGGGCTGAGGGACTTTGTTCTAAACCTGCACCTCCTGTGCCCGAATAAGGGGTTTCCCCCCAAGCCCGCGGGCTTTTCAGCCCTCCCTGTACCCGAAAAACCCGGACCCAGTAGCCATGGACTTCATTACGGACCCCCGCCCTCCCTGGGAAACACGGGCATCTGGGGTTGTTACCGGGGCCGTTTTTCCAAAAAAGGGGCCCTTTTTTCCCCCTGCCTGGGTTACCCTCTGCCCCCCAACTGGCCCAAAATTTTTTTCACGTTTTCCTCTGCACGGTTCCCTTTTCATATTTTCTCTGATAGGGGAGTCCAATTATTGCAAATTTTTGGGGGGGCTTTTGTGGTCAATTGCAGGGCATTAAAACTTCTCTTCCGCATACCACCCCCAGACTAAGGGGAGGTTTTAGAGGTCAACCAGTGTTGGGGGACCCCTGAGGCATTTTGTGTCCCCCCGTCAGGAAAATGGTCTGATCTTTTCCCCCGGCGGAGTTTTCTTATAACTCTTTAGATGGATCTGCGGGGCCCCCCCTTTTTGTCGTTTTTGGGTCACTCCCCGCCCACCTCTCCCCCTTTCAAACCCCTGTCATGTCCGGCCGTGGATGCCCAAGTAAAGGACACCCAAGCTTTTTGGCACTCACACGCAGGCCCTTTACGGGCTTCTGCCCGCACTAAAAATCCCAAACTGACAGATACCGTAGGACTCGCCCCTATTTTTAGCCCGGGGATAAGGTTTTTGGGTATCCAGCAAATATATTTGCTTTAGGGGGCCACTACAATTAGGGCCTAAATATGGGGTCCCTTTTTAGTACTGCAACTCTAAACCCGGTGTCCTACAAGCCCGCCTGCCTCCTACCCGCGCCCCTCCCGAACTCCTTCCTGCCTCCTCCCAAACCGGGGGTGCTGAATCGCTTCTCCCGGGACCGTCTCGCCTTCTCCTGTGGCCAACCGATAACATCTTTTAGGTCAAAAAGGTGTTGGGACAGAAACAGTGAGGGAACGGTTCTTTTTCATTGACGGAAGGGGTTCGGGGCCCAGGAGCGGCGTGGGAAACCCGGAGACCAACCTGTCTCCTGACCCCCCTCTCTAGGTTTTTAAAAAAAAGGGGGGGACCTAAGGGGGGGGGGGTCTTTCAAAGGGGTCGTGGGGCCCCCGCTCCACCCGCGACCACTCCCCCTCGCAGGGGTCGGCGCGGGCTGCGGCGGGCCCGCGACCACCCCTCTGCTCCTCGGGGGCCGCCTCTTACCGGCCGGGGCTCCGGGAACGCGCGCCCCTCCTTCCCCCCCGTCGTGCACGTGGCCGCCGCTTAAGGGCCCCCCGGCGGGGCCGGGTTCTCTAAATTTAAAGGGGCCCGTGTCCCGATAATTTGGGTTTTTGTCGGGGGCTGGTCCTATTTTTGGTTCCCCCCCCAGTACTTCCTCCCCCTCTGTTTGGGGTGTTTTTTGGGGCTTAGAGAGTATTTTGGAGTTCCGTATTTATTACCCGTTACCACCGCTTGCTTACGTTTTCCACCTTGCCTGTTTGCCCCCTGCCCTTACCGTCTCCCCCTCTGACTAGAACCCTGCTGCCTCCCCGACCTTCTGCCCGCCCCGACTACGTCCCAGATTACTTTTTGTACCCCGCACCCCCGGGCCCCCCCCCCCCCGCAACAATCCGTCAGGGTAACGACCTGGTAGCCTCACCCCAGCAAGTCCTCCCCTTTGCGGCGGCCGGGGGAAAACCGGGGGGTACTTAACTCCGTTCCCTGGCTGGTTAGATCATCGCTTGCATTGGCCCAGTGGATCCACTCCTCCTTTACAAGATACACCTCTTATGTATGGAAATAGTGATAGATATACTGTAACTATATTAAAAGGGATACATCAATGTCAAAATTTTGTACCACAAAATACAGTCAAGGCTATGTGTGGTCTATAGTGTTGATCGAACTGTTTAAGAAAAGTTAGGTTTGAGTCGAACTGCACGATTTTTTAGAATTTTTTTTATGTCGTTAATTGTCGTTGCCACGGCAGTTTTAAGGTGCATTAAATTAGTGTAAAATGCACCTGAAAGTACAATCTTCTCAAAAATCGGGGCAGGGAACCTCCCTAATAAACTAATGCCCAAAAAGGCATTGCGCACATCACGGCACATAGCATATCATTGGTAGTGTATGTAATGCGCCTATCGAGGCGTATTGCGCAACAGAGGTACATAACATATCATTACTAGTTTATGTAATGCGCCTCTATAGGTGCATTGCGTTATTGAGGTGCACAGCAAACAATTTTTAGGCACATTACAATGTGTCGTGCCCAGCGTATAATGCACCTAGTGTTGGTGTACTGTTATGGATGATAATTACAGCTTCTCCTCATCTGTATAGGTATAAAAATGAACCCAAACATCTTCTGCCATTGACTTTAATGGGGTTTGAAGTTCTACTCGAACTTCAAACTGAAAGCGAACATTTTACTGTTCGCTCATCACTAGTGGTCTATATACTCACATATCCTGAAGAATGGATTAATTTCAATAATGCAAACTTCCATATTTGTAGGTTGCGATAGTCCATAACCATAGAGTATAATATCCATCCACGGATACAAACATGCTTTCAAATGTGGAAAAAGTGTTATCAGTATTTTGGTCAATGGTGACATCTTTGGAATTGCTTCATGCACTCCTACACCGTTGTGTTGTGGATACATTTTTGTTCCATATTTTTTCTTACCTATTATGTATTCCTTATAGCTCACCTGAGGAACCATTAATTCCAGAATGGGGAAACTCATCGGGTGGGTTATAACTTTCATAGTTTTGACCATCTAGCTATATATATATTTTTGTGGGCATCTTTTAGTAAGTTTTGTGGGGAATATTACCCATTTTTGGGCTTCTACGGTACTCTGTATGGCTTTAAAGGGACAACCTCCATAAACTGGGGCCGCTCTTTTCAGGGCAACAGCCTTCCGGTTAGGTAGTTTGCACCAATTAATTTATTGGGGTTAGGGTTTTTGACTGTATTTTGTGGTAAAAATTTTGATATTGATGTATCCCTTTTGATATAGTTATATTTATCACTATTTCCATACATAAATGGTGTATCTATGTGTATATACAAATTCAGCATATTAAAAGTTACTTTTTAGTCTATTTTTTTTTTTTTTTTAATTTCAGTGATTGTTATAGGCTAAATTAGTATCCATATTTGTTTCGTTTGAAATATCTACAAGATTGCAACAGATGATTATATTGTAAGTTATTGAAGTGTTTTTATGGTGTGTTAGTAACAGGACATTCTGAAAAGTCATTTATAAAATGTCACAAGAATATCCTATAAATATCTTGGTAGGTGGAGGTCTTAACTCTGGAATCAGAAGTACTGGGAAAACATGTGGCAACCACAAACTGCAGGAAATGCTATGGACAAGTGAATATTTAAATGTCAAAATGTCTCCATTATGATGGAGCTATCTGTGGCCTAGCAGTACTGTCCCCGGGGCATGGCGCAGGGGAGGGATTAAACCCCCGTATTTTCCCCTTTCCCCCCCCCCCTTCCCCCTTCCCCATCCCTTTTTTTTTTCTGTAGGGTTTCGTGCTTTTGTAATGTTTTGTTTGGGCTACGTAAAAAGTTTTCACCTACTGTATCCCCGTTGGGGGGTTTTGGGGGGTTAGTTCACCTTTTTCCCAATAGTTAGATTGGACGGGGATGTTAATTAAAATTTTTTTATGCATTATTCCCAATTTTATCAAATTTCCCGGTTTAAGATGTACTGACCAAATCCAACCTCAATACCCGAATCTTGACCCCCTGCCCTTCCCCCCCTCATCCCAGACCCTCATTTCTTTACATCCCCGCCCCCCCCATCTCGTCAACCTATCATTAACCTCTGGCATCTTCCCTTTCCCCCTTTAAACATTTCGACCATCACAAACCCCTCCTTAAAAACCATTTCTTGCCACCCCCCCTCACTGTCCAACTATCGCCCCATCTCACGCTTCCTTTTGCCCAAACTCCTCGGGAAAAACAAAGTCTATCTTCAAAATTTCCTCTCATCTACCACCCAAATCTCCCTTTTACCCACGCAATCTGGTTCCGACCCCACCACTCTACAGAAACCGCCCTAACCAAATCACCAACGACCTAGAACGCCAAACCTCACGCCACTATCTGTGCTCTCCCCCCTAGACCTGTCCCCCCCCTTTGACACTGTAACCACTCACCCTCAACAAATCCCTCCCCCCTGGGCATCAGGACTTGGGCCCCTTTTCCCGGATTCCTCCTACCTCCTGATCGGACTTAGCGTTCTCACTCGCCACCACCTCCTCCCCTTTCCCCCTCTTTGTTTTGGGTTTTCCCCGGGGTCTGTCCCGGGCCCACACCTTTTCTATCTACACATTGGGCTGGGCCCAAAAATAGCTCGCATGGCTTTCATTTCCCCCTTATGCATGATACCCCAAATTACATCTCCGGCCCCGATAACCCCTCTACCCCCGGACCCTGACTGTCTTCGTCATATTCCCCTACTTCTCCCACGTCTCCGAAGCAAACGTGGAGAAAACTGAACTCATCATCTTTCCACCGTCCACTCCACCCTCCACCTATCTCTCTACCACAGTCAATGGCAACACCTCTCACCCTCTACAATCCGCTCCCTTTGGGAAAACCCCCTTGACCCCAATCTGTCCTTCAAACCGCACATCCAAACCCCACCTCCCCCTGCCCCCTCCACCTGAAAAATATCTCCCTATCCTTCTTTCCCTTAAACTTCAAAAGCAAAAAAAATCCGTCCTCCCTCGTCTTTCCACGCCTAACTATTGCAACATCCTTCCTGCGCCTCCCAGCTAGCACCCTGCCCCCCCCCCAATCCATCCTTAACTCTGCTGCCCTCGATTCACCTTCTCCTCATATCCTTGCCCTCCCCTTGCCAACCCTTCACTGGTTCCCATTGCCCACGAATCCAGTTCAAATTAGCAACCTTGACCTAAAGCTCTCCATGATTCCCTCCAACATCTCTGCCCAATCTCCAGAATCTCCCTCACCAAACCCCCTCCTCCAGGGGCCCTTTCCGCCTCTCCCCTTACACCCCCCCCCACAACCGTCTCCGACCTCCCCCTGCTTCACCCACACTCTGGAACTCACTGCCCAACAATCAAAACTCTCCCCCCACCTTCACCAGCCTCAAAAGCAGCCTGAAAACCCATCTCTTCAGGGTTGCCCACAACCAAAATAACCCTGCTTCCACAAAATATCCCCAACCAGTCTGCCCCTCACCTTTTCCTTCCCACCTTCCTTTTTTAGGTGAAGCCCTCACGGGGAGGGGCCCTCTCCCTTTTTAACCCGTTGTAGTTAGTAAATTTTCACCCCTTTTACTTTTTGACCTTGTTATGTATGAAACCGAATGTACAGCGCTCTGGAACCCAAGGGGGCCCCAAAAATAAATAAAAATAATAAAAAAATAATAAAAATAATAAAAAAAATAGAACTGACATTATTGGTGCAAAATCCCCACATCTGTTATCTTACTTTTTGCTACTATTTGTAATACTTCAATTTCTTAAATAAAATTATGCTTTGAATTTGAAAAAAATGTCTCCATTATTTTTCTTTGGATGTTGTAAGAACAGACCCACCCCCCCCCCCCCCCCCCCCCCCCCCCCCCCCCCCCCCCCCCCCCATCCCCCCCCACCCCCCGCCCCCCCCCCCCCTCCCCCCCTCCCCCCCCCCCCCCCCCCCCCCCCCCCCCCCCCCCCCCCCCTCTAATTTTAGATAGCTGCTTGAATTATAAAATACGGAGACCCCTTATTTTCTCAACAGACTAGTGTCTCTGAGGTGGAACTGCCACCTATCAGTCAAGTATGTACCAAGTATGTACCATTATAAATTTTGGAAAAATATATCAAATTTGAATATCCTTCAATAAGCACCACTTCCATTAGCTATAAACTGCTGGACCTCTCCACCTTTATCGGTCAAGTATGGCAAATCTTGTTAAAATTCCATAAATGTAAATGGTCATAACACCTCATCAAGATGAAGCTCAGAATACACTTAAATGAACGACACAATACATTATTGCTGTGTCCTAATGATGAGTATTTCAAGTCATAATCTGACTTACAATGAAGAAATCGGGCGATACCTTTTTCAGGCTAACTGAGTATATTTGATGGTGAGCTTTCGAGAGAACTAGCTCCCTTCTTCAGACAAGTTGTTATACAAGAAATTGAAAATTCACAGACTTTTTACAAAAAAACTGGACCTTAAAGGGACTTAGAATTCTTAAAAAAAACAAAATGCAATATAAGCGGAATCATTTATAACGGGTAAAAGGACATAAACATTTTGGAAACTTGTGAGGCAGACGGGGGTCGTAAATCTGGCTTATCCGCAGCCATCAGGTTAATTTGTGGCATCACAGTTTCACACATAGTTTAAATAAAGCTGGCTGAATATTAAGCCCATTTTGCGAGTCGAAATTTTGCTTTAAATTTTAAATTCCCCACCCTTTCTCTTCCCTTCGCTTAAAGTGCCCCATTATGCAGTCACATCCACACTGCTGACTTTGTCCTGTCCCACAATCCCAAAGGGCACAGAATTAGGGGGGCATTTTTTTGCAGGTCTAGCAATGTGGGTTAAACTGACATGTGTGCGCAATCCCCCCCACAGGCCTTATGTGGGGGAAAAGGCGAGATAGCCCGGCATGAACTCCCACAATTAAACAGCAGAACTGTCTCCAGTGCACAACACTTCTCCCGAGAGGACCATTGTATTGAAGTCTGAAAATTATGGGGTTTTAAAGGGGGCACTTTAAACGCAGAGGGGGGAGAAAGGGTGGGAATTTAAATTAAAAGCAAAAATTTTCAGACTCTGAAATGGACTTTAAAATTATGCCCGCTTTTGTCAAAATATGTGTGAACTGTGATGGCCACAAAATTTCACTGATGGTGCGAGTAAGACGCGATTTACGACCCCCCCCCGTCATCCTAAAATTTTCCCGAAATTGGTCTTGACCTGTTATAAATGACTTCTCTGCTATTTGATTTTTTTAAATTTTTAAGAATTCTAAAATCCTTTGAAGGTCCATGCTTTTGTGTATAAAAAGCGTAAAATTTTTAAATTTCCCTTGTATAACAATTGTCTGAAAAAGGGGAGCTATTTCTCTTGGGAAAGCTCGCCATCAAATATACTCAGTAGCCTAAAAAAGGGGGGTTATCCCCTTTTTTCTTCCTCTTCTACTACCCCTCTTGGCTAACACGGTACAACATTATACTACTAGCAATTTTTGTCTAAAACTGAAAGAAGACCATTCCCATTGATCTCAATAGAAAATATGTATTGTAGTTCATGCAACACATATTTTCAGTGGTCAGTTTTCAAATCCAACGTGCAGTAAATAAACTTTGAACATGTTCATTCTTTGGTCATATTTTGGTCATAAATTTACTATTAATATCAATGGGTATGGCTAAAAACTTTAAGCAATATGCGCCCAAAATATCTGTATGAGATTGTTGACGCACCCTCCAATCCAAACCACAAAAAAAGGGAATGGTATTTGACTGTAAACTGAAGAAAACCCTTTACCTGAAAATTCCCCAAATCCACATGCAATAACATGTGAAATACATGTTGAAAATGCATCAGACAATGCGATTTTCAATAGAAAAATTTTTAAACCCCCCCCCTAAGTGGTAAAAACCCCCCCCCTTTAGTTTTGATACCTTTAGAATTAGTTTTTTTAAATAAAAAAGTAAATTTAAGGAGATTTATTTGGAGGTCTGTCTTCAAATTCATTAGAAAAACATGCATTCTAATAGGTCCTAAAAGGGGTTTTGCCACAAAGTAAAATTGATGTGGAAGTCTTGCAAATGAAATAATTTACATTTTCACCGATTCATTTTTTTTAAAAATTTTCTCCCAACTTTTTTTTTTTAGCGCTCCTTTAGGATCCCATTTTACAGCTCGTCCCCCGGGGAAATACGGCCAGGGCTGAGAGCTCCTCCGTCCTGGTCGCACATGCCCCAAAACATCACTTCTCCTCTCGGGTTGTACTGATGTTCAACCCCAGGTGCTGTCACTCTATTTCCCATCCACGTCCTCCTTAAATAAATTTGTCAAACATTGCAAAAAAAACCAAAAAAAAAACCTCAATTAGGTTTGTGATTGATAAAGAGAAAAAAACAACAACACAGGTTTGGTCCCCCGCCCAAAATTTGAACCCAGGCCTTTGTGCTGTGAAAAAAAAAACATTACCCTAAACTACTCACAAGCTTTTCATAAACAGAAAACCCTTTTTTTGAATACAGAGTGGAAAGGCTTGGTAATGCCTTTCCCCTGGGGGCACCTGATAAGCCCAAATTTAAACAAATCAAAAACACGTCCCCTTTTGAGCACACAGAGCTGAAGAGCTGGATGCAGGGAAAGGGATGAAAAGAGATTGTGGGGAAAATACCTTTAAATAACATACACTCTCAAATATTAGGAAATTTCCCAAAACAAAAAGGGGGACATGTTTGAAGGAATGTGCCCTTTGATGTGAATTTTCGGTCACGTTTTCGTGGGTTTAAAGCACCCGAATGTATAAAATAGTTTTTTTTTGCGTTTTTAAATGAAGTCTAAAGTTTAATTGCGCCTCGCCTTTGGTTAGGGGCATTAAAGGCCCTTTGGGGGCATTAGTAATGCGCCCCAACATGTATAAAAAACAAAAGATAAACTTGAAATAAGAGAACAATCATTTGAAAAGATGTCAAATGAATAGAAATTTGGTACGATCTTGCATGGGGGACCACAGGGCCCCAAACAAGACCTGTGCCGTGTTGGCTCTTGCTTTTATTTTTTGAATAAAAGGGGGGGGGAGCACAAAAAAAAAATTCAAAATTTTAAAGTAGTAAACATTAGAAAATCTGAACAACAAAATCAGTGGGTAGTTCAATGTTTTAAAAATAGTTTTTAGGGTTTTATTCAATTTTAAAAAAATTTTATAGGGATATTTTTAAAATTTTTGGGATATTAAATATTTTTATAAAAATTTTTTAAGATAATAATTTTTTTTACATTTAAATAATTAATTTTTTTTTTATTTTTTTTAATTATTTAAATTTTTTTATTATTGTATTTGTCTAAATTTAAAATTTTTGGGCATTTCTTTTCCATAACAGCAAATCCAGCTCCACTTTAAATCCTCAAAAGGCCCGCGGGCAGACCACATTGAAAAAGGTCTGCCTTCCCCGGGAGAATGCGCCTAGTTTTGCCGAACCGCTTTATATATGTTTCAATATTACGAGTGTGTGCGACCCCGCCCCCAAAAAAACCCCCCAAGTTAGGGCATTAGAAAGTGTTTTAGTCCTTTTCCCAACAATGCCCCTAAAAAATTTGTTAGGGCATTATAACATCGTAGCCGGCTCACTTTTGGCCCCCTTTGAAGCCAAAAAGGGGGGGGAAAACCTTTATCATAGTGGGGCTTCCAAAGGGGAGAGCACAACACCAGACCAGTGAAAATATTTAAGAAGTCATCAGGTTTGTGTGTGAGTTTGATGAATGTTATTATATGTCAGCAGATAAATTAAGGTATGACCCAGACAAACAGTCATGATAATGTGGGTTTCCTTGAAATGATTCTTGTAATATTCTTTATGTGGAACAGAGGAGTTTACTTTTCAAAAAAATTAATAAAACTGTGTAAACTAAAAAATGAATTTTATGCCATTTATTTAATTATTAAAAGTTTAAATAGAGGTAGGTTAGGGAGAGGGGGATTATTAATATAGAGATTTGCATGGGTTTTTATAAAAGGAACAGATTTGCAGCAAAAAAAATAGACACACCTGTCCATGATTTGTCGGGCGCATTTCCACACTTTAAATTTTTTAAATGGACAAGCTGCAAAACACACAAAATTTGGACAAAATTGGGGGTGTTTTTGGTAAACAGAAGACATTTTGTTATAATCCTTTAGTACCCCATTAAGCCCTCTTGACTGTGAAGGTTGCACAAGTGATGTTGGCAAGTATTTTTTTAATTTATAATTGTATTTATATAATGTCTACCTACATGAAACGATACAAAAAGGTGTATGATTTGGTTTGAGCATTGGGATTTTTGGTGCCGGGCCCTCATCATATTGCATTGGAGGCACATGGTAGGAGACAGTGGGGGTTGGCACCATGAAAGGAGAGTAAGGCTGCATCCACATGACCAATGACAAATACTGGTCGGATTCTTATTTTTTTTCTGCATTTTTTTGTGCTGTATTTGGGAACAATTATTGGATTTCATCCATCATGTTCAATTAAATAATACAATAACCCATCATTCTCCAAGTGAAATACAGCAGGTTATTGGGCATGTTCCAATTTTTTTTTTTTAAAAAAAAACAGTGACTTTGAAATCCAACCATCAGAAAATCCAAGCTGGATTTTCTTTTAAGGTTTAAGAGGGTTGTTGACAGTCAGGTTTTTCACCGTTTTCAAAATCTGAAAACGTGTCTAAAACCGACTATAAACCCTTGCCGCGTAGGGATACCCTAAAAGTTTGAGATTGATGCACTATCAAATGAGTTAAATGCAAGAAAGTGGAGAAATAGTTTAAATAATTCAGACAAAACAATATAAAGAAATAAACTATAGGGACTGAAGTAGAAAGAAAGATAGGAAGATTTGGGGGGAAATAGGCTGTGCAAGGAATTCAGGAAATCAGAAATGTCAGGTAGTTAATTTCAGAGATCAAGGTTCTCCCTGATCATTCATCCATCAGATATGGTATTGCTGATCTTCTGCAGCTTGGACCTGTGCTGCCTAATTGTTGCCTGACTACAATTTTTCAGCACCTCCAATTCTGACTTGACATTAACCGCCATTGATGGGCATTCCAGATTCCTGTGGTTTTCATCCTTTTCACCTGCTTGTCTCTGTTTTTGCCTATTCATCATAGAACCACCTTACAACAAAGTCATTGGGGCAACAAAATACTGAGATTCAAAATGAAAACACAGGGAAAGAGGAAAATTGTGCAAAATGGCTTACATCCTTCTCTGGTTATCTCTAGGGCCAGAAGTGTTATAACCTATTCTTAGAATTGTTATCAGTGCAGAGTATATTGCATATCATCATTTTCTGTTATCTGAAATAAGCAGATCTCTAATAAAACCTCAAATGAAAAGTGATTTGTACAAAGACTATTTTCTTAAAATTGGTTTTGAACTTTTTCAACATCAACACACAATTGTTTGAAAAAGTCATTAAGTAGGTTTTTGATTATGATGGGAAACAAATGGAAGATTATTGAACACTAATGTTGTTACCTTTCAGTTTCCGAGCTAACCCAAAAATATAAATAAGAATATATCTACGTGTACATATATATATATATATATATATATATCTATATATATATACATATATATATATATATATATATATATATATATATATATATATATATATATATATATATATATATATATATATATGTGTGTGTGTACAGAAAAGCATGGGGAGAACTGGTCTACAGAGAAAAGGGTCAGACACAACTGAATGGATAGAAGTGGAGGAATATGTATATATTATTATGGTATTATTATTCTATATATCTACATTTATTCACAGTCAATTCACATTATGACCATCAGTTTATTTCCAGAGTAATCACCATGTGCAGCATGAACAGCAGCTAGATATGTGCTGAGAGTGACTCAATAAGGTCCTGGTAGGTTGTCACTGGAGCCATACAGACTGCATGCAACAGCTTCTGGAGGCTGCATGGGGGAGGATTCATAGAGCAAACAGCAATAGAGGTGGTTCCACACAAGCTAAAATTGGGTTCAAGTTTAGCTGGTGCCGAGGTAAGTACTTGGAAGTCTTGATCATGCTCTTTAAACCAATGTTGGAAATTTCTAATCCTATGACATGTTGCATTGTCTTGCTGGAAGATCCCATGTGCCCCAGGGAAGATAATCAGTATGTATGGGTGTATGTGATCTGCAATGATGGATTCATACACAAATCATTAAAGAATACCTTTCCCATGGTTGAGTGGTCCAGAGAATGCCACAAAAACATTCCCCAGACCATAAGGCTACTACCACCAGCCTTTGTTCTTCAAGCAATGGTTGCAGGGTGTTTATTCTCTCATGTTTTGTCTGATACACCATCATTCATCTATTCAATGAAGCAGAAAATGTGGCTCATCGGAGAAGGCTACCCCACCAATTAACTGAGGTAATTCTGCCATGAAAATTGAAGTTATTTTGCCTTTAGTAGCAGAGGTGCAGTGACCGTCCCACTGCTTCTATGCCGTAGAGCTTGCTTAGCTGTTGTTTTAGACATACATCTGTTGGCCTCCTGGTTAATTTTGTTGGTAAGCTGCTCCATAGTAATGTGTTGCTCCGCACTTGTGCACCTTCATAACGGATGTTTACCTTTCATATTAATGGTAAGTGGTGCTCTGCAGCTTCCATGTCACTTATTCGAAATTATGCTATTTGTCCACTATTACACATGCTACACTTTCACATTGGCAGGATGCTTTTCACAAACTACGTAGTTTCACAATTACTGCTTTCCTTAACCCAAAAGTTAATAACGCTAGTTTTTTGAAACTGTGATAAATTACCACTTCTACCCATGACAGCAATGATGGATATGTATGCAGACAGCCAATCACACACCTTACATAGCCATCCATTCAGCTCACCACACGTAACTTCCTTCATGAACTACATGCTGTTAATGTCGACTGTATATACTGTATATTTACCTATAACCATACTAGGCAAGCTTGGATAATAGTTATTTTTATAATAATCTGTCTGTCAACCTAGACCACAAGAAATGGTGGGTATGAACTATTCAGACACTCTAGACATGGACATTACAAAACACTATAACTGAAAACATGACTGTATTGTTGTAGTAAATGTTGTTAAGGAAAGTAAAATCTAGGGTGGGGAAGTAAGGAGAACTATCTTCGCTGTTGTGCGCATTAACACATGTAGAATGGCCAAAAGAAGACCATGCCGGTCATCATGGCCGATCAGGCTTGGGGGAGCATTCATATGTGGTACTTGCCTAATGTGATTACTGGGGACCATAGCACTGTTTCAATAGTGATTTATAAAGAGTATAATAAATTAAATAAGACATCAGCTGCCATCTAAGGCCAGGATTCAGTTCCTTGCATCAGAAGAATGTGGCTGTTTTTTGACATTGTATCTTTCTGAACCACCAGGACAAAGAGGAGTCTATGTCTTGATGGTCAGGAGGTGCATAGCACAGTGCAACTTTCTTTGTAACGTTTGAAACCTTTTAGAGTCAAAGTTACATATATGTATACGATTTGCAAATTAAATAATAGAGACTGGGACCAAGAAAATAACATTTGGCTCATTTATTTGTAATTCATTAAAAATGTATTTTTTATTTTGTTTTGTTTTTATACTTAAAATGATTAACCCTCATGTACCTATCACTGATATACAGATGCATTACATTCAGGTATACATGAGTTGCTTGTTGTAGCCGAATCTTTACGTTTTGTGTTTTTATGATTTTTAGAGGCTTTCTGCATGCATCTGTTTTTCTGCACTGGGAGCAATGAGCTTTTTATGAGAGGAAAATTTAATTTTAATAAAATATGACTCCATAAAGAATAGGCATTTATGTCTTTATTTTTGTAACTTGTATTGTCCACAAGCATCAAAAATGCTATAACTAGTTATTATGAATATTTAACTACATAATGACTCATGTCTATGGGAAATTACATTGAATAATTTTCACAACTAAAAATATTACCGTACCAAAATGTCAATTATAATTTATATTACTTTCAGTATGATATAGGAACCCAACTTCAAATACAAATCCATTTATGAGATTTGTATGTTAAAATTTGGCTACTTATTCTGACAAATAGACTTATATTTGTGCCTTTGATGATACTTTACATTTGAATATTTTTTTTTTCCTTTCCCTAACAAATCACGAGACAAGGCTACAACAGCATAACATTGCAGGACAGTACATCATCTGAATGGTAAAAAGGACTCATTTTCTGCTCAGTATAAATCCTTTGTACCACTGATGATTATATAATGAGAACTGTAGTTTTTGATATATTAGTCACACATAAATTGTGGGGAAACTAATGGCACTACCACTGTGCTGCAAGACTAGTTACACTGGAAATGCAATGGTAGATAAAGGAGTATAGAAAGGGTAGTTGTAATTGGAGCCCTTCTCTGAACACCTGCTATACAAAAGAACAACAGAGTAAAGTTCTGACGACTTTACTCATCCACAACGGTTACTGACTTCCAAGGTATGTATATCTTCAGTAGGGCTGCCAGAGGAAATTATTCAGAGGGTCCATCCTTTATCTATCTAGTCATGTACATGCAGGTTTTAATAGGATACTTGGGGTGACATATATGAATGGGGCTGTGTAAGTTTGGCGTCCTTCAGCCCGAAAACTCGCGCAGCCCTGTTAGCCAGGTTTTTAAACAGGCGCACTCCCAATATCAGACGCATTACAAAGCATTTGTGGCACTTTGTAATGTGCCATGGTCAGGGGGCGTGCTGCAGGCGTGGTGCGCTACAACCTTATGATTCTACACATTAATAGCTTCAGTACGGCAAATCCAAGTGTATTACTGCTGGACAGGTAGATCACTTTAAAAATGGTTTACCTGAGCCAGAAGTGTCGCTTTGTAGCTAGAAAGTGCTAAATCTATGACCCGCAGTAGAATAGGTTCATCAATTCGGGCGCATTCTATGCTACTAATGTGTGCAAAAAAGATGGCCCCTGGGTGACAAAAATCATACACATCGCCCTTGGTGACTGGTTTGAAAATCAACTCCAAATAAGGTTGTCTTTGGCCTTTGGGTCCCTGATACATCAGTTAAACATTTTTGTGTCAGAGCTTGGGCCCACCAGAGGATGTATGGCATTCTTGCGGGCTGTACTGTACTTCGATACTCATCATTAATTTACTCCAGAATTCAGGTTAAGTACCAAGAAGGATGAGTACCAAATACATTTGCCTCTTCAGTCATGCAGCAATATACTTACACCATATAGCACAATACCAACTAAAAATTAGGTCAGGAGGAGTTAACAAATAATAAAAATTGAGAGGTAGATACAAGAGTTGAAAAAAGTCAATTAACTGATTAAACATGTACAACTACAATGGATCCTTGTGTCTCGCATCCTATTATTCTCACCTTGCTATTCAGATTTTATCTTCTTTTTTCCTGCGCTGCCAAGTTCCGCTGAACATAATTTGAGTAAAGCAATATAGACTCTACTAAAGAATATCTTATAGAGAATAAACTGATAATGGATAATGTCAGTATCAGTTTTTAAGGGACAATTTATGAAAAACAAAGCTAAATTGTCTGCATCAAAGTGATATAAGAGGACGCACTTTCCTATCATAACTGAGCCTGTATATCCATCTAATAGAAGTTTCTCTCTTGATTTTGTAATACAACTTGCCAATATTTTTTATATATAGCTTTCTGTTATTACATATGTTATGCAGAGTCTTTAGAATATATTGTATTCAGTGGAAACATGTCATTGGGTGTTTCTATGAAGCATGTGGTGAAAAGTCATCTTCATACTTGAGGCCTGTGCCCTTCTGCAGAATTACCTAAGTACAAGCAGGTATGCAAGCAATAGATATGCAAGAATAATATACATGCCCCATATTACATTGTATTTTAGATTGGACATTTCTATTATGTTGGAAAAAGGACAGATGTGACAAAACAAACAGAAATTAGACGTTCATTAAAAATGGGATATGTAAAGATTGGATTTCAGTACTAATCGAGATGCCAGCAGGTAGTAATGGGTCAGTTGATTTTCTCTTTCTCCTTGTTATTGCTAATAACTAGAGATGGGCGAATTGATTCTAACGAAGTGGAATTCGTTTAGAATTTCAGGAAAACTTCGGTTCGGAACGAAGTTGAACTTTGGGGTACTTCGGGTGAACGAAGTGTGCTTTTGATTGATAAAATGGCTGCGAGCACATGGCGCTACATGGGGCAAAGCACTCTGGGAGGAAGAAGGGCATAGCCTGCATGACATGTGCAGAGGTGAAGCCAATCAGAGACCGGCGGGATTCTGTGACGTCACCGCACTATATAAGTCCGGGCGCGACGCCGGGAGCTCACACTCCTCTCACTGTGCTCATCAGGGAAGGTGCTGCCGCGGCTGATAGCTCTTACTGAAGAATTGATTTTTATATAGTGATTTCTGTGGGGTGTCTCAGCTTGTCTCAGAGACTGTTCTCTTAATGTTCTATTTCTAATTTTTTGGGGTATTGGATCTGAAATCCAGTGTGCGTCCACTGCAGCTGCATAGACATTCAATATCCAAGTGGGATCTAAGCCAGTTCCTGTTGTATTCATTTAAAGAAACAGCATTTTTACAATACAAATACCACTTCATTTTTGGCTGCTCAATTCTATTGCGCAATTTACATCCAGGGGTTAATTAAGCGTTGTTTTGCTGGTGTGCTGACCCCAAGAAACCGTCTTTTTCAACGCCAAAATATATACATTTTTCCTGTAGCCTAATTCACAAGCAAAGGTTAATTACAACTGTATCTCTTGTTGTGTGGCGTAGAAAACACGCAATTGTAACACGCTACAAAGCTACTATTTTGTGCGGCTCAATTCTTTGGCGCAATTTACATCCAGGGGTTAATTAAGCGTTGTTTTGCTGGTGTGCTGACCCCAAGAAACCGTCTTTTTCAACGGCAAAATATATAAATTTTTCCTGTAGCCTAATTCACAAGCAAAGGTTAATTACAACTGTATCTCTTGTTGTGTGGCGTAGAAAACACGCAATTGTAACACGCTACAAAGCTACTAGTTTGTGCAGCTCAATTCTTTGGCGCAATTTACATCCAGGGGTTAATTAAGCGTTGTTTTGCTGGTGTGCTGACCCCAAGAAACCGTCTTTTTCAATGCCAAAATATATACATTTTTCCTGTAGCCTAATTCACAAGCAAAGGTTAATTACAACTGTATCTCTTGTTGTGTGGCTTAGAAAACACGCAATTGTAACACGCTACAAAGCTACTATTTTGTGCGGCTCAATTCTTTGGCGCAATTTACATCCAGGGGTTAATTAAGCATTGTTTTGCTGGTGTGCTGACCCCAAGAAACCGTCTTTTTCAACGCCAAAATATATAAATTTTTCCTGTAGCCTAATTCACAAGCAAAGGTTAATTACAACTGTATCTCTTGTTGTGTGGCGTAGAAAACACGCAATTGTAACACGCTACAAAGCTACTATTTTGTGGGGCTCAATTCTTTGGCGCAATTTACATCCAGGGGTTAATTAAGCGTTGTTTTGCTGGTGTGCTGACAAAAATAAACCGTCTTTTTCAACGCCAAAATATATACATTTTTCCTGTAGCCTAATTCACAAGCAAAGGTTAATTACAACTGTATCTCTTGTTGTGTGGCGTAGAAAACACGCAATTGTAACACGCTACTAGTTTGTGCGGCTCAATTCTTTGGCGCAATTTACATCCAGGGGTTAATTAAGCGTTGTTTTGCTGGTGTGCTGATAAAAATAAACCGTCTTTTTCAACGCCAAAATATATACATTTTTCCTGTAGCCTAATTCATGTCCGAAGGTTAATTAAGCCTGTTTGTGCTTTTACATTTAGTAAAACACACAGTGTTTTTAAACGACACATACAAGTAAATTTTTCCTGGCCATTTGTGGAGCGTAATTTATATCCAAGGGTTACCCAAGCTTGTTACTGGGTTCATTTGGAGTCAAAAACAGGGTGTATATTTATCATATACAGATATCATCATCAAACAGTGTCTGTACATTTTAGAACAAACAGTATGTCAGACAGAGAGGTGGCAGGCTCTGCACCTGCGAGTGGCAGTGGCACAAACATTCCTGGAACAGGCCCAGGTCGCAGCACAACAAGGGGACGTCGCAGCAGGGGGTCACTCGGTGAGGCCACAACTGCCGCTGTCATCTAGCGGCCGTGTGTTGTTCAGCAACCCAAGGGTTCTTGATTGGTTGACTAGGTCATCCTCTTCCTCCCAGATAACATCTGACAACCCCAGCCAAGAGTCGGTGGGAACCTCAGACACAACCATTAGTTGGCATGGCCCGGGAGCGGGTCAGCGGCCCTCACCTGTCCTCAGCCCGCCTCTGTCCCATCCGGTTCCCTCAGCCAGAGATCTATTATGTGGTCTGGGCTCAGCGCCACTATATAGCGAGGATGAACAATTTGAGGAGGGCAGTCAGCAGCTACTTGGCAGCGAAGAAATGGGGCCAATATCGCCTGCTTCTTGCAGTAGGCGGCAAAGTATAGATGTGGAGAGTGGCATGGGAGGTCATGTTGTGAGAGGTCAGCCTCGGCATACCAAGACCGGTGATGAGGACAGCAGTGACGATGAAACACAATAGATGATGATGTAGCCGACCGCACTTGGGAGCCGGGTGAGGCAAGGGCTTCATCATCGTCAGGAGAAGAGGGCGTCAGCTTGCGCGTCAGGCAGCAGCACAGCCAGCAAGTGGGTCGTGTGGCCGTGAGTCAGCAGGATAGCAGCAGTGTGAGGTCGGGAGCCAAGCGGCCACGGGGTAAAAAACCCGCTTCGCAGGTCCAAGAAAGTAGCAGCACAGGGGCTCAGCGAGGCAGTGGCGGCAGTAGTCACTCAGTGCGGAGCGTTGGCGGTAAAATCCGATACTCGGCGGTGTGGCAGTTCTTTGCTAAGACACCGGAGGAGCCGAATATGGGTATATGTAGAATCTGTGGGCAGAAAGTGAAGCGTGGCCAGGGAGCTAACGTTGGCACCACGGCCCTGCGTCAACACATGCAGCATCACCATCCGGTGGCCTGGGAGAAACGTGGCTCAGATGTGGTGGTCCATCCTGCCGCCGCAGCAACAGCAGCAGCAGCAGCGCCCAGTGGCACGCATGCCATTGCAGCCAGTCAAGGCTCCACCACCTCTGCAGAAGGGAGCTGTTTCTATTTGACATCATCTCCCGGTCCAGATGCTCCTGCTCCTCGCTACTCATGGCGCCAGCAGTCGTTCAGCGAGGCGATTGCAAAGAGACAACAGTATGCGTCCAACCATCCTAAGGTGCAGCAGCTGACCGTGCTCCTGTCCAAGTTGTTGGTACTAGAGTCCCTCCCTTTCCAAATGGTGGACTCTGCACCGTTCAGAGAACTAATGGCTTGTGCCGAGCCGAGATGGAGAGTTTCAAGCCGTAATTTCTTTTCCAAAAAGGCAGTACCAGCACTTCATAAATATGTAGAACAGAAGGTGGGTCAGTCCTTGAGCTTATCGGTTTGTTCCAAGGTGCACAGCAGCGCGGACGTCTGGAGCTGTAACTACGGTCAGGGCCAGTACATGTCCTTTACGGCCCACTGGGTGAATGTGCTTCCAGGCCAGGCACACCAACAACTTGGACAGGAGACGCCGCTTTCTCCTCACGTTGTCAAACTGCTGCACCTGCGCCAGTGTCCGCCTCCTCCTCTTTCACCACCACCACCATCTCAGCCTCCACAAGTACTGCTCCATCATACCACATATGTAGGGCACAGCGGTGTCACGCAGTTCTACACCTGGCTTGCCTCGGCGAACGAAGTCACACAGGGGAGGAACTGCTCCGCGTCATGCAGCAAGAAATCGATGTGTGGCTTTCTCCGCGCCAACTGCAAATCGGAACCATGGTGACGGACAATGGGAGGAACATGGTGTCTGTGCTGCAACGAGGAGGGATGGTCCATGCGCCCTGCATGGCGCACGTGTTCAATCTGGTTGTGAAAAGGTTCCTGAAGTCTTCCACCGATCTTCAGAACATTCTGAAAATGGCCAGGAAACTGTGCATGCACTTTATCCATTCGTACAAAGCCAGGAACACCCTCCTCGAGTTGCAGCGGCAGAACGGCCTCCCCAACACACTCTGATATGCGATGTTTCCACCCGCTGGAATTCAAGCCTGCACATGTTGGACCAACTGTATGAACAGAGAAAGGCCATTAACGATTTTTGATGATCCAGGCAGACAGAAGTACTCCCCTGTGTAACTTTGATGTCAGCCAGTGGCAGCTCATGCGTGACACCTGCCGTTTGTTGAGGCCATTCGAGGAGGCGACGTTATTTGTCAGTCGCCAGGACTACGGGATGTATAACGTCATTCCACTGCTTCATGTCCTGGAACAGATGCTGAAAAATCTGTCTGGGCAGGAGACTGGAGACGTGGCGACTACATCTCGTGGCCACATGAGTCCGGTGGGGACTGAAATAGAGGAGGAGGACATTGGAGCAGAAAAGTGTTGAGCGATTGCGTTGGCTATCGAGATCGATCGATAGTCGATAGTCGGCCACTATCGATAAGGTTTTTCGATAGTGAGCGTCGATTATGAGCGATGACCATTAAAGTCTATGGGAGAGCAACAACACCTTCATTATTACACCCAAACAAGTCTTGAGAAGCTGAAATTAACATCCACAACAGTAAAATGGATACGTGCTACATCTTAGGCAACACACTTAGGTTATAAAAGTCACAGAAAAAAAGTCACAGACCATTCACTATCCCTGTCTTGTACCACAGCCTGACCCTTAAACCTGCATCACCCACAAATTGAAAAGTGCCAGAAGGCAGTATGATTTGAACCATCATCTTACTTGAACTGGACATTGAATATCCCTGTCCCTTGGCACAGCATGAGCCCCAAACCTTTATGACCCCCACTTTAAAAAAGTGCCGGAAAAAGGAGTCTTTCAACCACCATTTTAGTTTCACTGGACATTGACTATACCTGTCCTTGGCCACAGCATGACCCAGGGCCGGAGTTACAGTGGGTGCGGTGAGAGCCCAGGCTGGTGTCCGTCATCTATTAACACGGCGGAAGTGCGAACTCAGACCTCGAGCCTTCTTCAGCAGGCAGTCCAGACCCGGGTAGCTCTTTAGAAATTTCTGGACGACAAAAGGCAAGGGATGTGCTCCAGCATACTGATCTTAAGGGCAGCCAGCATATTTCGCCCGTTATTGCACACCACCTTGCCTGGCACAAGGTTCTTGTCACCCAGCCAGCGCTCGGTCTCGTTGCTTAGAGCCGTCCACAGCTCCTGACCTGTGTGTGGACGGTCTCCAAGGCAGAGTAATTTCAACACGGCCTGGTGTCTCTGGGCACGTGATGCCCCCAGAGGACCTTGGGGGAAAGAGCCCTGCACTATCCCTGCGGTTTTGAAGAGCGTGCGCCGAGCTTGAGATCTACCGTCACCCCCAGAGACATCCACCCAGCTCACCCAGTGAGCTGTCACAGAGATATAGCGGCCTTGGCCGTGCTTACTAGTCCTGTGTCGGTGGTGAGATGGACTTTCCGGACACAGATGAGACAATGCGCTTAAATTTTAGATGACACGTGGCTGGCCAGGGCAGGGACGGCTTTCTGGCAAAAAAATGCCTGCTCGGCATCGGGCATTGGGGGCAGGCGAGGGCCATGACTGGCGGAACCCATCTGTGTCCACCAACGGAAGGAAAACATTTCAAGGCCAAAAGCCTGGGCAATGCCGACATTCAGGCTTTTGGCTTTGGGATGGTTTGGGTTAAAGTGTTTTCTTCTGCTCCCAAACCTGGAAGACAGAAGGCTGGCTGCTAGATGGCCTTGTACGGCATGCAGGTCGTCAAACTGGGGGAAAGGAGAAGGGGTAGGATGGGTCTCTGGTGGTGCTGGTGGTACTCGGGGCCGACGGTGGAGGCTGAAGCGGAGGCTGATCCCTGATCATGACTCTGAGAGACATGGCACGGGAGGAACGCTTGGTGGTGGCGGAGGAGGAGGAGGCGGGACAAGGGGTGACAGTGGTTGGGGCCCGGCGTCGTCTGGCCTTTTTTGGCCAAGTGTTCCCTCCATTTCAACTCATGCATTCGCTGCATGTGACTAGACATGTTGTGGTGGTTAACCACTTAAGGTTCTTGCCTCTATTTTATGCGTTTAGGGCAAAGGGGGCAAAATGACATCGCTGGGTGAATCAGAGGCTTGCTCAAAGAAGGGCCCCTGGCTTGAGAGGTCCTGGACCTTTTTGACGGCGATAAGCGAGGAGCGGGGTTTGCGCTGACCGTGGCTGGCGGAATATATCAGCGGACTTCTGCGACCGCCCTCTCCCTTTTTGTGGCGGGCCCCGTATTGACACTACCCCATCGTCTTCCTCCACGTCCACGGATGAAGCGCGCGCAAGCAAATTATGCGGAAAACACCAGGATGGATACGCAATGTCGTCATAATAAACAACACAGGTGACTTGGTCGTCCTGACTTTCTGCACCCAGAAGCTGCGGGCTACAAACAAGGGGCACTGCAAGGCGTTGCCGACCGCCCGGGATTTTTGCCGATTGACCGGCTTCCTTCACCTCCTCTGATGGCATCAGTAATTTGGCGTCAGAGCAGACTAAATCATCCTCTTGATCTTATAACATGCCTTCTGACCCCAACCGCATTTTCTCATCAAAGAGGTCTTGAGACAATGGATTATCCACAGTGGTGGGTACACGAGTTGACATTTGGGCTGCTTCATGTTGGACGGATGCTGATGATGCTGATGACGACATTTGTGGCCGTGACTGCGAGGACGAGGAGGTAAGACTGCTAGATGCAGGTTGCATTAACCACTGAAGGACAGATTGGGGACGATTCGTTACTTAATTCACAGGGCCTGACACCGCGATGACAGGCCTGCCGGTCCTGCAACTGACTCTGCGCTCGCATGCATGTTGTCGCCAGCACTGGAAGGAGCACCTTCTTCGACCTCTACCTCCATGTGCTACCCCCCTCTTTGCTCACTTACCACCTGCATTTCGCTCCATGTTCAGAAATATAAAAATTTGGAAGTTATGGAATAGTTTTGGGAAAATCTCTTTTTAAAAGAGGCAAATCACAGCTATTCTCAAATCCTCTAATCAAAACAAAATTGCTGTATTCAAATTTAACTGCAAGGTGTCTATCAACAAATCTGGACTGGGCAAAAGTCAAAAACACGTATCTGTTATGTTTTGGGTATAATAAAGGAATTTTTTGCACCTTTCAATTCACCTGTGGTGAATATAGAATTGCTGTTTAAGATTTACGTAGATGCTGCGTCAATGAACAATGCTGGGTGCGCAAAAGTCTAAAAACACGTAACTGTTATGTTTTGGTATAAAAAACCCGATATTTTTTGCCCCTTTTCAATTCACCTTGGTGAATATAGAATTGCTGTTTTAAGATTTACGTAGATGCTGCGTCAATGAACAATGCTGGGGGGCGCCAGAGTAAAAATTTAAATCATAAACTGTCCATGTTTCGTAGGGATACACGGTTTTTTTGGGCAACAAACAACCCTGTGCTGACTACAAGATTGCTGGATTGTAATTTAACTGCAAGGTGGATATATCAACGGGTCACAGGTGTAATGGGTAAAATTGAAAATGAACCCCTTTATCTGAAATGTATACTGATAATAAAATTGGAGATTTGCAGCTAACAAAGAGACCTGCAGTTACTAAAAATGATGTGTATACAATATAAGTTCAGGCTGCCCAATATCCAGGAAATATTTCAATAGCAAACTGTTAATAATAAAGATATTCCACTACAATGTCTACACTAAGTCTTGGTGAACTTTATCCAGTGTTCTTTATAGATAGAGCTTGTCTGGGTTCGGCCCCCCCCCCCCCCCCCCCCCCCCCCCGCCGTGAATTTAGCGGTAGATGCTGCTTTAAAATTCTCTAGTAACTACATAAAATCTTCAAATCTCTAATCTAACTAAATTGGAAGGATCCAGCTATAGTAGAGGTTTCTCTGTGCAGAAATAGACAAATTTCGCTGAGCTGTTTGGCCCACAGGCAGAGCGCAGGTCCTATCCCTATGAGACGCTGAGAGAAAACTTGGGCTGAAACAGGAAAAGTTTGTTCTATGTAAAACGAAGTCATGGTTTTTTTCCAGCCAATCGCAACCATACACATCCCAGTCATGACGTCGCACACACATCTACCCTGCTCTATTCTGTAATTGATTTGCTGGCCGCCAAAATTACAGGAAGCGCCGAAAAAGGCGCGATCTTAATAGATGATGCACAGATTTTAAACCTTTAATTATCGCATGACTGGAAATTTCGAATCACCATAAAAACCTTGCCAATTTCAACTTTGTCGATAAAAATCGCTAAAACACTAGAGCAGAAACTTGTCTGGTGAAATTAGTGGATTTTCTACCCGGTGACAAGAGAGGAGGAGAGGAGCAGTGGAGGAGGTGGATGGTGATGAGGAAGATGAGGCGGGATGACCCCCAAGCACCGTGGCAGTTATAGTGGAAATTGGAGGCAAGGAGCCCCTCGGAGTCACTTGTGCAGATGGCCCACAGCATGCTTATTTGCCTGGCTAGTGACGCCGAATAGTCAGCATCCGGCAGAGGGATGACTTCTGGCTCTCCACCCTATTGGACCCTCGCTACCGGGTTTCCAAAATGGGAGCCTTTTTCCAGCTATTGAGAGGGAAGACAAACTAAAAATATATAGGGAAATCCTCCGTAATCAGTTGGCTGCTGCCTATGTGCAGCATCGTCCCTTCTCTGACAGGTCTGACGGGGGGGTTCCTCAGCGCTCACGTACTCCTGCCGCGGCGCTGGGGGAGGGTGGGGGGGGGGGTAGGAGCAGTACCAGCTCCATCAGTAGTAACCTAAGTCTGGAGTCATGATGAGCAGCTTCCTTCACCCGCCTAGTGAGGAGGGCAGTCGCCAGCAGCAGCAGCAGGACCTGGAGCAGTCCTGAACCAACAGGTTGTGGCCTACTTGGACAGCACTCTGCCACCTCAGTTAGAAGATCGCTGGACTACGGGGCAGCCAAACTGGATGTGTGGCCGCAACTTGCCAAGTTTGCAGTGGAGAAGCTGTCCTGCCCGGCCAGTACTGTGGCATCAGAGCGGGTGTTCAGTGCGGCAGGGGCCATGGTTACCCAAGGAGAACCCGCTTGTCCACGGGAAATGTGGAACGACTGACCTTTGTCAAGATGAATTCAGGCGTGGATCGGCCAGGATTTCCCCCACACCAATGCCTTAGGCGTCAGTCTGGGTTCAAATACCTGCCTCAGCCACTATTCTGATGCCGCCACCCGCCTGATGCCACACATTGCTGACAGTTTCTCCCTCTGCCTACCACTCTTTACCAGGGGGCTGGTATTGCCACCCACCTCAACACTCTGTCATTGTGCCACTCTATGACCTCATACTGCTGCTGCTGTTGCTGTTGCCGTGAATTCCACACTGTGTCATTGTGCCACTGTCTGACCTCATTGCTGCTGGTGGCTGCTGCCATGTCTCCACACTGTGTCATTGTGCCACTGCCTGACCTCATGCTGCTGCCGCCATGACCTCCGCTCTCAGTCATTGTGCCACTCTGTGGCTTCCTCCTGTTTTTCCACCTCCAGAATGTCATTGTGCCAATGCCCTGATTCATGCTGCTGCTGTGTCGTGACCTCCACACTGTGTGATTGTGCCACGCTGTGTCCTATTACGGTTTGGCCGCCTCCCGAATGTAATTGTTGCAACTGCCTGATCTCATGCTGCTGCGTCGTGGGCCTCCACACTGTATCATTGTGTCACTCTGTGGCCTAATACTGTTTAGCCGCCTCCAGAATGTCATTGTGCCAGTGCCTGACCTCATACTGCTGCCGCCGTGACCTCCACATTGTATCAAATTTTGCCCCTCTGTGGCCTAATACTGTTTTGCCGCCTCCAGAATGTCATTGTGCCCCTGCCTGATTTTCATGCTGCTGTCGTAACCTCCACACTGTGTGATTGTGCCATTCTGTGGCTTCCTCCTGTTTTGCCACCTCCAGAATGTCATTGTGCCACTGCCTGATCTCATACTGCTGCCGCCGTGACCTCCACACTGAGTGATTGTGCCACTCTGTGGCCTAATACTGTTTTGACGCCTCCAGCATGTCATTGGGCCACTGCCTGACCCCATACTGCTGCCGCCGTGACCTCCACACTGTGTGATTGTGCCCTCTGTGGCCTAATATGTTTTGCCGCTCCAGAATGTCTTTGCCCCTGCTGATCTATACTGCTGCGCGTGACCTCCCAACGTGTGATGTGCCACTCTGGGCCATACTTTTTGCGCCTCCGAATGTCATGTGCCCCGTTGATCTCATAGCTGCCGCCGTGACCTCCCCCACTGTGTGATTTTGCCACTCTGTGGCCTAATACTGTTTTGCCGCCTTCAGAATGGAATTGTGCCACTGCCTGACCTAAAACTGCTGCCGCCGTGACCTCCACACTGTGTGATTGTGCCACTCTGTGGCCTAATACTGTTTTGCCGCATTGTGCCACTGCCTGACCTCATACTGCTGCCCCGTGACCTCCCCTGTGTGATTGTGCCACTCTGTGGCCTAATACTGTTTTGCCCCTCCAGAATGTCATTTTGCCACTGCCTGACCATACTGCTGCCGCCGTTTACCTCCACACTGTGTTATTGTGCCACTCTGTGGCCTAATAATGTTTTGCCGCCTCCAGAATGTCATTGTGCCACTGACTGACCTCATGCTGCTGCTGTGTGACCTCCACACTGTATCATTGTGCCACTCTGTGGCCTAATACTGTTTTGCCACCTCCAGAATATCATTGTGCCACTGCCTGACCTCATACTGCTGCCGCCGTGACCTCCGCTTTCAGTCATTGTGCCACTCTGTGGCTTTCTCGTGTTTTGCCACCTCCAGAATATCATTGTGCGACTGCCTGACCTCATGCTGCTGTGGCTGCCGCCGTCACCTCCACCATCTGTCATAATGTTGCCACCTGAGCTCTAGCTTGTTTTTTTTTCTAGCTTTCGCTGGCATGACTTATCAGGCTACATTCCGCTTGAGTTTTTTTGGTCAGTTTTGCCCTCTTAAGTGCCCAGGGAATTTTATAGTGAAGCGATTCTAACAGCGGCGGCAGTCATCTGCGTGTCATACTAAAACACAACATTGTATGAAGACCAGACCAAGCTCCCTCTGCATATTTAAGCATGGCACAACGTTCTACAGCACCCTGCAGGCTCTGTGCAGCCTGGAAAAAAGCTGCTTTTTAAAGCGATTGTGCCGAAGTAATTCGGACCAAATTTATTTTTGTTGGAAAATTCAGCGAAGTGACCGAATCGAATTTTTGAGAAATTCGCCCATCTCTACTAATAACCATGTAGATGGACTATTAGAAAAATATATGGAGAAACTATGTATTTAAACCCCAGTAATTACAGTTAATGTACAATTATAAAACTGATTAATTATAAAATGCTACAAATGCACACAATACATATTATTTGTACTGCTTTATTGATTTGGGCATCAAATTATAGCACGCTAGTACTGAAGCAAAATGTGAATATTCATCATGATTTACATGTTTCCATATGGCATCCTATATGTAAAAAGGCAATGCAAGTAAAACAAATTTTCCTTAATCTGAGTCTACTGTAAATTGTCTAATATTTCCATGGTAATAGAGAAATCACTGCGTCTACAGGAAAGAAGGACTCTGTATCAGCAAAGATGAGGGTTCCTTACTGTAAGAGCATTGAGACTATGGAACTTTCTTCTATAGTACATTGTTATATGTTTAAAGGAATAATAAATGGGTTGTAGAGACTTGCATCACATTGTCCTGGTGGTTCAGAAGGATACAATGTAAAAAAACAGCCACATTACTCTGATGCGAGGAACTGAATCCTGTTCTTAGATGGAAGCAGATTTCTTATTTACTTTATCATACTGTTTCTAAATCAATATTGAAACAGTGCTATCATCCCCTGTGAATCACATTAGGCAAGTACCGCATATGAATGAATACTCCTCCAAGTCTGATTGGCCACAAAGCCCTGCATGTGTTAATGTGCACAACAGCGATGGCACAATAGTTCTCCTTACTTCTCCACCCTAGATTTTACCTACCCTATCAACATTTACTACAACATGTACACTCACATAAAAGGGTCGTTGATTCAGGGATTTATTCTGATTGCCAGATTGGAGTCGGGAAGGAATTTTTCCCTTAAATGAGGACAATTGGCTTCTACCAATTCTTGTCATGAGGTTTTAAACTTCCTCTGGAGCGTCTGTTTTTTTTTGGCCTTCCAAATTATGTTACGATGTAACACATAGTAACCCACTGGTTCATTTTGTCAGAGAGCTCCTCCACTGCAGTGTGTCAGTTCACTCTCGCGCATCTTCATAGCCGACGTTCACTTCTCACATTAATGACATGTTTTTATGTTTCTTATTTACAATGGCACCATTTGTTCACTCATCATAGACTTTCACTACAGCAGCACACAAACAGTTCACAAACTTTTCAGAAATAGCTTCCCTTTTGGCCTGAAAGCCAATTATCATCCCTTTTTGCATCCCTGATTAATCGCTCCTTTTACCCATGACAGCAACGAGTGAAATGTGTGCAGATATCCTATTACACATCTTACATCCCACCAAGGCAGCTCATAATCATAATAATATGATTTGACTATATTAACATTGGTAATGAACCACTTAATTGTTAATGGTAGAGATGCTCCAGGAAGATGTGACCCAAGATAAAGTCATTGGATGAATAAGTCAATTACACCAAGTATTCACTGTAACTTATAATATTTATATAAGTAAAGTCATCTACAACCCATTTATTCTTTCTTTAAACACATAACAATGTACTATAGAAAAATTTCCATAGCTCTTACTGTAAGGAACCTCCATGTTTGCTGATATAGAGTCCTTCTTTCCTGTAGCTGTAGTGAATTCCCTTTTATCATATGATGGATGTCGCTGCACCTCAGATAACCAAGTTGCATCGGCAGGAAAAGCTTCCGCTGATTGGCAGAAGTTTGTTTTTCTCTGGTGGTCATGCTTTTTTGAAAATGGATGTTGGTGTGCCAGATGAGAAACATCAGAGAGCAAACTACCTGCAACCATTGTAGGAAGAGCACAAGTTGGTAGTGGCAGCGTTATGGGGAGTGTTTTTGTAGCAATCTCTGAGCCACAAATACATGTGAAAGGCACTATCAACTGATATGGTTATTAATCCAGACTTGCAGATCAAGTACACCCATGCATGTGTGTCGCCCCATGTCTGGATCACCCCAAAATAACTGTCTGTGTAAGGTCCATATGCATTATTAGATGTGATGAAAGTTAGTTTCTCTGCTAGCACTGATACGAATTTAACCCGACCCCTTATGGGGGTTCTACACTGTACCTTCATTTCCCGAGTTTTTGGGGCCGGCCCCTAGTCACAGGAAGAGGGAAATGTGCCCCGAAAGTGTAGTATGTGGGGAGAAAAGGGGGTTGCCTGGTAGGAGGGTTGGGCCCTTTCCCACAGGGCAAAATGAAAAAAAACCGGGTTTTCGTCCCTTGGCCCCAACTTCCGAGGGCTGTGGCAACTGAGAAACTACTTGGGGTTCACAAATGCAGAGTGAATTGCCCAGAAACTCCAACTCCACAGGTCAGGGGTTCAGCATGACAGAAAGCCAGGGGTTCTTTAAGGGCTCGCACTGCCTGTTCCTGGAAGGGATCACGATCAGACTTTTTTCCCTGGGAAAATTTCGGAATCCAAGGGTCCCGTTTTAGATGTGTAAAAAGCAGGGGAGCTACACCACAAAAGCAAGAAACTGAACTCTCACGCACATATTAGGCAGAAATCCTATTTCCCCGGCTGTGTAAACCTCCGGGGAATGATGAGGGCTTTTAGAAATTGCAAGTGTTGATAACCCGCCTGGATGGTTTGTTTTCTCACATCATCCGCCCATCTGCCCCCGGGGTCGCCCGTTTGGGGAGGGGAATTTCACCCCGGCCTAATTTTCCCCATCATTCCCAGGGATCCCATTTGTGCCAGGCGAACTCTGGCCAAAACCCAACTGGCGTCACACCTTTTTTTTAAAAAACTTCATTTTGCCGAGTGCGCCCCGGCCTGGCTGGGCCTGTCCTGCCCACGGACCGCCGTGTACTACTACCAAAACTGTCCGGGGTGGTATACATGCTATTTGTTTCCCCCGGGTGGAATTTGGATCTTCCTGAGCCAATCGGGCATATCACACAGGAAATGTTAATTGGTTTTGGGAGTTTGACCAAGATTCCCTGTCTACCCCCGGTCCCCTAAATCCCTAGACTTGAACCCAATTGAGCAACTGTGTGAGCCCCTCAAATATCATATCATGCTGCTGTCTGTGCTGCACACTGTGGTTATTCTGGATACTAGTTGGTAGTCATAATAATGGTCATAATATACCATTTAGGACATTTGGAATTGGGTTGTCTTGGGGAGACAACCCCTTCAGGTGCCAAGGCTTTCCATTTTGTTTTAAATTTTAAACCATTTTTTTACACTCACTCTGACTATAACTTCAAACCAAACATGTAGGTGCTACTAGAGCCCCCTATGGTTTCCCTTATTTTACGCAAAATTTCACTAGAAGTAATGCTTGTAGTGGGTAATATTGCTGTAGCACATCATATATAGGGGCATACATTTCATTTAATTAGAGGGTAAAAACATCCAACAGTAAGGAACTAAAGACTTCTTTAGGCAACTTGTTAAAGCATCTGTACATAAGTTTAGGCACCTATTAAGCCATCTGCAGAATATAGGTGTGAATATTTTTGGCCTATTGTCTATAATATATATTGTATAGAAAATTTGGGGATTTTATTTCTTTTGAAAAAACTTTTTTTTTTATTATTTCCCTTTTTTAAAACTGAAACTTAATAATATTAATAGGGGGGTGTATAGGCAAAAATGTAGGCATGGGACCATTACAGGTGTATCATGAAGTTTTTATGTTCTCATGCCATTATGATGAAAAATGCCATGCCCCGGCTATAATTCTTGGAAATAGGCTAAAAACAAAGAAAAACCCACTAAATGTAAAATGAAAGACACAAATTTGTTCAGAATGAGCCCAAAAAATTTTTTTGCCACTTTTTAAAAAGGGTCTACCACTGGTAAGATGGGGGTGTTAATTTTAATTAAAAGAGGGAAAAGGTCCAAGCATTTTAAGTTTATATGTTGTAACGAAAGTTTTGTAATTTGTAATTCATTTCTTGAAACTTTTTTTATTTACTATAAAGCTTGTGAACCTTTCAGGATTTTCTATACAGTATTTCTCTATAAATTTGACCCTCACCTTCTTTACATTTTTTCACAAGTCCTAAAAATCAGACACATGAGTCAAAAATATCAAACTCGGTCATTTATTTATTGAGAAAAACAACCCAATACAACATATCAATGAGTGGTGTAAGGATGGGAACCTTTGCTTTCAATATCTGGTGTGACTGCCTTGTGCAGCATTTACTGCATATAATCATTATGAGTAATTGGTTATTCTTTCACATCGACTTGGATGAAGTTTAGCCCATTTAAAAAAAAAAAAACTTCAACCCTGTGATGTTGGTTGGTTTCTTTCCATAAGTTGCTTGCTTAAGGTTCTTCCACAAGATATTTGATTAAGGTCGCATTGGCCATTTCAAAGCTTTTTTCTTCTTTAACTATTCTTTGGTAGAACAACTTGTGTGCTTAGGGTCATTGTCTTGGTGCATGACCTATGTTCTCTAGAGATTTAGCTAAGACAGTTGACCTGACATTTTCATTTACAATAATTGGGAATTTATAATTCCACCAATGATGGCAAACTGTTCTAGCCCAGATGGATCAAAACACACCAAAACCATGATACTTCCACCACCATGTTTCATAGCTGGTATGAGGTTTTTATACCGGAATGCAGTGTTTTCCAGTCTCGAAACTTAGTGTTTCTCATTTAAACAAAGAATCTCTAATTTGGTATTATCCATTCACAAAACCCAATGGGTCTCATGTATAAAAACTGACTCTATCTAAGACTTTCTTTGTTGTCTATAGCATCCAAACAGCACTCCCCTTTAATTTCATATAGTGTTCTGAAAAAAATAAAATGGGGAGCTCTGGTTGCTATGGGCAACAAAGAAAGCCTTACTCCTAGACAGTTTTCATACATGAGGCCCAATATCTTTATAAAACTGTATATCAAACTGTAGATGGACAGCCATGCTATTTTTAGAGAGCAACTTTCCCTTTGTAATCCTGCCATGTATACCATGTACTGCTGCAGATGCTGATTATCTGCAGTGGTCATGTGCCACTGGCTAACATCATTGTTAAGAAGAAAATGCTCTGAAAACTAAAATAATATCACTAAGAGCTTGTGCACAAGAAAAAAATATAGGCACTGGGCCAACACAGGAGTATTATGCAGCTGTAGGTGGTACATGGAGCTGCCATATGGTGTTTCCATATGGCACCAAGATCTCACCTAGTAGTATTGCTTGTAGGGGATAATATTTCTGTAAAACAGTATGTCACAGAACATGCCAAGATTTTTTCTGTTTACGTTTATATGAATAGGGGGTACGAAAAACGTATCCCTCTCCCTCCATATGAAATTAAAGCACACAGTTGTTCAGTAAAATCCTGTAGATTTTTTTGGGCACCTTAGAAGGGGTAATGTATCTTATTGGATAGAATGAGCACCATGTCGGTGTGTGAGAATTGAATCACCTTTCCCACCTCACGGGGTATGTTGCATATAAACTTATGGAAGGAGCTGAAGAGCTCACCAGGCACCATCTATTTGACATACAGTAGTAATTCTCAATTTCTCATGTGACTCAAGAGAGTCTTGCAATGTAAAAGTCATAGAAGCCAAGCCAGTGATGTTAATCTGCAGACAACTGTTTTGGGGTGTTTGTTCCTCTGTAGTGAAGAGTAGAATTTGCTGGCTGGGTGAGAGGCGAGCGTGGCTTAGAAAGGGTAACGTATCTCATTGGGGAGAATGAGTCGCATATGAATTGAGGATTACTACATCCAAAAGATGATGGTAGCAAGCTCTTCTGCTCTTTCCCATAAGACTTTGTTTTGGGCACCTCATAAGATATTTTTAGCACATGGATATGCAATATGGCTTTGTGAATGAAACCAAAATCTTAAGAATATTGTAAGATGCAGAAGCTTTTTATATCATTTGAATTAAAAAATTGTATTTGTAGTTCAGTAAAGGGGTATTTTCATCATACACCTTCCTGAATATGGTGCTCAGCTGTACTCAGAACTCCGAAAGAAAAAAAGAATTGTGCTCAAGTGTGACTAACTCTCCCTTCTGAGCAGATAATTCCAAGGGTCCATTCCGGAGATAGGTGCTGATCCTATGGACTTTATTATCCTATCAATATACCATCAAATTATATGATAGAAACACCCCTTTAAGTAACTAAAAAAGAAAGTAGCTGAGCTCAATTTGTAACATCTAATTTGTACATAGCTGCTAGCCTTATGGAGCTTTCACGCAGTGCGTTTTGGTAAGTTGTTTTTTTTTTGCAGAAAAAAAAAACACCAAAAATGAACTTTAGTTCAATGACAAATTCATCTTTGTAGTATCTGCAATATAATGGGCGATACACTTCTTGCTTGTTCTAGAAATTCTCAGAGAAGAGACAATCTACATTCCTTTTCATTCACCTAGAATTGATTGCACATGATTCCTCTCCTGTATAGCATTGTCATTGGCCCAGGTGCTTGATGGAGGACAGATAACCTGACAATGCTGTGTTATGCAGCATGGTAAATGCAATGCATTAAGGAGGTGGTCACTTAAATGTAATTGCATTTGTAAATGGAATGAAAATGATTTTGAAGTGCATCCTGCTATTACCCAGTCAAATTCCTCGACTTCTATGTCATAGTGTGTCATGTCATCTCCACATTTGATTTCTTGAATATTCAGGTAGAGAAGAGGGAATGTTTCATAGAAATGATGTACTTGTCGGTAGTACACATATCATCTGGCTTCTGAGCTGTCACTGAACAGATTGTGGAATTAGAATTAGAATACTGAAGTCCATGCCTGAAGGCTGCAAATGGAGAGCTGGTGAGCATATGTCATCAGTGTGATATTTTAGATACATATAAATTTGTAGGGTGGAATGAGGCCAACAATCTTCCAACAACTGCTCATTGCTTTACAGTATTTCCTAGGTTCAAATGCCTGAATAAAACTCACGTTATAAAAAATGTGCAAATAGTTGAACAAAAGTCTAATAAAATATAACATTTTATTGTAGGTAGCATTTGTTTTGTTATGGATGATAAATATGTAGAATTTTGCAACAAAATGTTCTGCTAGGTCAGTGGGACTTTATGAAAAACAGCTGTGCTTCCAGGCAATAGTGTTGGGACACAACATGTCAAAATCAGTATTAAATTGGAGATACAAAGGTAAATGTACAAAGGTAATCCTAAGGAAGATTTCCATCTATTCTGGACATGAGCACGTCCACTTTAGGTTCATCGTAAGGTTTGTCCTTATAACATATCATTTATAAGCTCTAGCAGATTATTTGTATTGCTACTCAAATAGTTGGTTAAAAAAAAAAAACTTGGTTCAACACTGGTTCAACCAAACTTTAAATAAGTAATCTGCTCTGCAAACCATCTGCAATTACAGCAACATTGTGTGAACCGTTCCTAAGTGAAGGGGAAAAAAAGGAGAGAATTTAAGTTTAGCGATCTCCTCCACCTTCATTTCTGGAAGCATCTTCATCTGACATTCAAGGTGAATACACATAATTAAACCAGTTTATTTCTTCACATTCTCTTTTGTTATACTGTATACAGTATATTTATACAGTGTACATGTTTGTTAATAAACATGTAAAAAAAAAAACGTGGTGGTTTTGGGGTGCATGGAACAGATTGACATCTCAATTCATTTCTACGAGAAAATTTGCTTTGACATAAGAGCAATTCAAGTTAAGAGCAAGGTCACAGAATGAATTAAACTCACATCACAAAGTACCACTGTAAAACCCATTCAGGGATGTATTTGAGGACAATATTGGCAGGACCCATGTCAGGGGCTGTGATGGGCTGGATCCCAAATACTTTAGCTGTATGGTTCCCTGAAATGACCTCTGGTGCCAAGGATAGTAGAATTTAGAAAGCAACACATGAATAAGATTTTAAAAAAAATAAAAAAAAATTAAAGTAGCTGCTACAGAGCCAGATTATCTGTGCAAATGTTGACTTTGCATACAGCATACACATATACAGCAAGGCCTGTTGGGCAGTGGTATTACATGTCACAAACAACTTGATATGACAAGTAGCATTGACTCCCAGCATGGTTCCTCCACTCTGTCTACTTTGTACAACTAGAAGTCATCAAAGTGTGTATGTTAATACTGACTTCTACTTGTACACAGCATACAGAGCTCAGGCAAACTAGGACTGTTTTAGGCGTCAGTGTTACAGGTCGGTGACTGTCTGACATATAATACTCCCACTCAGCAGACCTGTCTTACCTATAGCTCTGTATATTATGTACAGCTAGAAGTCAAAATTGGTGCTCAATTTCTGTTGACCATTTCTGCATGCTATACAGAGTACAGGGAAGACTGGTCTGTTGAGATGTAGTATCACACATCCACTAACTATAATGAGTATGACTGTGATCCAGCAATACTCCAGTCTGCTTAGCAGTGGTGGAAGTGGCTACAAAAAAAATTAGAGAAAACAGTAGTGGTAACGAGTGTAACCGGACATATGCTGATAGTAAAATAAGATAGAATGGAGAGAAAAATAGGTAAGTATATCACATAAGGCGATTTAAAGAAAGTGTCAGAGGAAAAGACACATTTATAAGTAAACCCCACAAGACTGAAAGACCACCACATTGGAAAGACTAAACCCAAACAGTATAAATTGTAAGGGTAAGAATTCCATGGGTGCCAAAAGGTGGACAGACTGACAAGGTCCAGACTTACACTTGCTACCACTACTGAGACAGATTATGGAACTGATAATTCTAGGCAGGCGCGAGTTTCTTTGATCACCTTGGAGATTAGCTCAGAACAAAGTGTGCTGTGCATGCGCGGTCTGAATTTTTCAGCCCTTGCGCAGTAGACTTTTGAGGATGCCATGGCAGACTGACGTTAAAACATCCTTGGAGAAACTGGACTTGCGTTATGTTTTGTATAGATTTTATTAATTACACCTGGAAACAATTATCTCTTATTAACTATTTGAGGTATATTCCCTTATTTATTTATGCTAACAAATATAAATGTGTGATTTATGGTGTTCACTATAGATATTCATCTATACATGCAATTTTTCACATTTGAATATTTACACTTTTGTACACATTACTATTTGTACCTTACTTTGTTTTATAATGTAATTACACTTGTAATTGCACTTCTTTCATATTTCACTTGTGCACCTTATGTAGCTGCTTGAAAAAGGCTCTGATTAGGGCTGAAACATTGCAGGGGAAAAACAAATTTTTGAGTAAGTGCTGTCTACTAGTGATGAGCCGTTCGGTTCGAAGGTCGAGTCAAACTCGAACCTATTAAAGTCAATGGGAGAAGATGTCCGAGTTAATTTTTATACCGATATAGGTGAGGAGAAGCTGTAATTACCATCCATAACAATAAACTGGATAAGTGGAACAACTTAGTGAAGTTGTTCCACTCTGAGTGACTCTAAAGTGACTAACTGAAAAGATGAGGAGGACAGCTTGCAAGCAGGGGTGTAGCTATTGGAGGTGCAGTGGTAGTAGTTGCTATGGAGCCCTGCATCCTGAGGGGACACAAAAGCCCCTTTGACACATAAAAAGACACTGGTATTGGAAACGGCACATGGTAACAAGCCGGAGCCCCATTTCACTTTTTGCACCAGGGCCCAAGAACTTGAACTTAAGCCTCTGCAAGCCGGACTAGATTAAACGGCAGTACCATTGGTGGCAGCGAGAACATACCAATTGGGAACAGCGAGGATCTGGTTTGACAAGATTAGGCGGGAGTACCATTGGTTGCAGTGACAACATAGCAATGGAGAACAGCGAGGTTCCGGTTCAACAAGATTAGGCAGCAGTACCATTGATGGCAGCGAGAACATGGCAATGTGGAACAGCGAGGTTCCGGTTTGACAAGATTAGATGTCAGTACCATTGGTGGCAGCAAGAACATGGTAATGGGGAACAGCGAGGTTCCGGTTCGCCAAAATTAGGCAGCAATACTATTGGTGGCAGCGAAAACATGGCAATGGAGAAGAGCGAGGTTCCGGTTCGCCAAAATTAGGCAGCAATACTATTGGTGGCAGCGAAAACATGGCAATGGAGAAGAGCGAGGTTCCGGTTCAACAAGATTAGGCAGCGGTACCATTGATGGCAGCGAGAACATAGCAATGGGGAACAGCGAGGATCCGCTTTGACTAGATTAGATGGCAGTACCATTGGTGGCAGCAAGAACATGGCAATGGGGAACAGCAAGGTTCTGGTTTGACAAGATTAGGCCGCAGTAACATTGGTGGCAGCTAGAACATGCCAATGGGAAACATCAAGGTTCACGATAACAGGACTTAGTACATTTGGTGGTAGTACAGGTGGAGGCATTTACAAAATAAAGATTTGTAAGGCTACAAGGAGGAGGTGTAAGAGGTGTATACAGTACACATTCAGCCATAAGATTTGTAAATGTAGCTGATGACAGAAGTAGAATACAATTTGTAGAAGCAGCAGGCACAGGAACTACAGACATGAGATGCAGTTTAGTTTAAATTTGTACAGTATTTCACATTGTCAAGAAGATGTGCTACAGATTACTAGGCAGTGACATGGGCAACCGGGGCAACAAAATTGTCAGAGATCCACGCTTGATCCATTTTGATAAATGTCAAACGATCTATATTGTCAGGGGAAAGACAGATACGTTTGTCAGTTATCACCCAGCCAGCTGTGCTGAATGTGCGTTCCGAGATAACTCTGGCTGTTGGGCAAGATAAAACTTCTATGGTGTCTCGAGCAAGCTCAGATCATTCATCCAGTTTGGACACCCAGAAGTTGAATGGGTCCAGACCAAGTCCAAAAACATCATTGTTGAGCCGCAGGTAGTCATGGACCATGGCCTGAAGGCAGTCTCTGTGCGCCTGAATGCTGCCCTGCCTTGCAGGTGTGGTGAGTTGGTAAACATCGATTTCAAGATGTTACCCAGTAGGTTTCTGCCACACTGCTCGCTGCTGCTGCGGCTGCTTGCCATTCTACTGCTGCTACATTGCTGACGTTGTTCCATCAGGACATTAGAATGTAAAGAAGACGCAACAGATGTCTCGAGTTGGTCAACGAGCAGTGTCTCAAATTCCTGCATTCTACTGTCAATTTGTGGTGGTGGAAGGAGATTGATCACTTTTGTCTTGTAACGTGGATCAAGGAGGGTGGCCATCCAGTAAAGGCTGTTCATTTTTATTGTCTTGATGCTATGATCCTGTTGCATTTAATTTAACATACAAGAACTTATGTGTGAGATGCTACCTGGATCTTCTATGCCTCGGAGTCGAGGGGCAGTAACGGTATCCTCCTCCTCCTGTAAACTGTTCCAACCTCTTACTATTCAAGGGTAATCAGTAACGTTGGTGTCCACCCCTGCCTCCTCATCCTCCTCCACTTCCTCATTCTGACTATCACCAGAGCCCTGGCTAGCCTCAGGCGCTCTACTCTGTGAGCAGAACTGCCATCCTGCACCTGCCCTCGACCTAGAACCACTGCCTAAAGAAGACCTATAGAATTGTGAAACAGTCGGCCTTCTATATCCTCTGGCAAGTAAGGCTCTGTGTCCGCCTCCTCATAGTGCCTAACGCTTGTTCCAGTAAAAATATAACCACAATGTTCATGATGACAATGCCATCTTCCTGACTGACTATTGTGGTGGCCTCTTCAAAACTGGCAAGGATGGTGCAGAGATTCTTCACCTGCCTCCACTCTCTATGGGTCAATACCCTGAGGTCTGTACCACTGCTGTTCAGGCCATGCAACATTTCATACTGCATAATGGCATTACACTGCTGCCACAATCATTGGAGCACGGGGAGGATAGAATTTCTTTGTTGCCACATCACATATCAGACAGTTGACGGGGAGGCCCAGATAATGCTGCAACGCGCCAGTCATGCATAAGCTGGGTGCGAACACCGGAAGTGTGAGCTAAGACCTCCAGCCTTCCTCAGCAGACAGTCAAGACCTTGGTAGTGCTTGAGAAATTCCTGCACAACCAGGTTCATGACGTGTCCCAGGCAAGGTAAGTGTGTGAGTCTAACGATCCTAAGGGAAACAAGGAGATTGCTCCCGTTGTCGCACACCACCTTGCCTGGCGTCAGGTTCTCAGCACCCAGCCACTGGTTGGTCTGAGTGCGCAGAGCCATCCACAGCTCTTGAACTGTGTGTTGATGGTCTCCAAGATAATTTAATTTGAGAATGGCCTTGTTTCTCTTGGCACGTGATGCTAGCCATCGAGGTTTGGGATATGGATTATGCACCATCCCAGCAGTGTGGAATAGTTTCAGCTGAGACCCATCACCATAGGCACTTTCAACCAAACTCACCCAGTGATCAGTTAGTGAGATGTAACGCCCTTGACCATGCTTACTAGTCTATGTGTCTGTAGTGAGATGGAAACAATATATGGTTTTGCACATCAAAAAACATTTTTGAAAAAACTGAGCATAGGTCCACACTGGTGCGGCTGTAATATACATACATATTCCAATATTCCAATATCAGTGGCACACTATAAACTAGAGAAACTATCAAAAGTGACATGGGAATTTTTGAAAAAGCATTTCTGCTATCTAGGATATATGAATTTTTTTTTTGAGGTTCTTAGTTCACATTTTTTGATCAAAACTGCTTAAGCCACTTCCGAAACACCAGTGGGACCTCAAGGCAGGTGGTCCTACACTATTGATACACTATTGTTACCACTCCTGGACTCTATTCAGACTTCCATACTTCAGGGAGTGAAGGCACTGACTTATGAACACACTGCACTGATTTAAAAACCTTCAACTAGTGGATTCTGTATACAAACGACAACAGCTTTCTCCACAGCCTCTTGAAAGCTCCTTCAGCCTCTTGAAAGCTCCTTCATGTTCCCTGTTATCAGATAAAGCAGGGATCTACTCAGATAATCACACTACAACTAGTGGATTCTGTATACAAAACGCAACATATTTCTACTCGGTGCCTTGAAAGCTTCTTCAGCTCCCTCTCATCAGATAAGAAGTGTACTCTGTGCAAGCCTGGCCAGCGATTTTGAGGCTTGATCGAAAAGGTCCAGGCTTCACAGATACCAGAGCTCTTTAACTGTTAAAACCTAGTATCGGTACTCCCGTTGCCACCACTGACCACAGCTGGTGGAGGAATGTCAGTGGACTTGTGCGATCTCTCTCTCTTTCTCAGGCCACAGCTGTACTGACACTACCCCATCATCCTTCTCCTCCATTGATGATGCGTTCGCCAGCTGCTGCTCAAAAGACCACATTGGATCCACAATGTCATCATCATCACAGATGACTTCCTCTTCCTGACAGTCTACATTCTCAAGCTGCAGGCTAGAAGCCACAGGTTCTGCGAGGCATTGCTGACTGCTCGGTATTTCAGCCGACGGACCAGCTTCCTTCTCCTCCTCTGATGGCATCAGCGATTGGGCATCAGAACAGACAAAATCATCCTCTTTGGTCTCTTGATCTTTTGAAATGCCTTCCGACCCCAACCACATTTTGTCATGAAAGAGCTCTTCAAAACTCCTTTCACTTTGCTCCTCCTTTGACCTCTCCCAGTGGATCTCAGGAGCCACTCACAAAGATGGACACACACTGGATCTCATCTACACCGGCCTCTGTCCCCTATCTTCTGACTTCTCAAACTCCCCCAACCCCATATCTGACCACAACCTGCTTAACTTCTCCACCATCTCCACCCCACCTGCTCCTCCTGTCTCATATCCAGTACGGCCACGCAGGAACCTTCAAAACCTCAACCGTCTCACTATCTCTGACTCTCTTGCACCTCTTTCCACTATCTCCTCATTTAATGACCCAGACGCAGCCACCACTTTCTACAACCACACAATCATCACCACCCTTGACTCAGTCGCTCCTCTCACACACAACAGAACCCGCAAAATCAACAGACAACCCTGGCACACAGATTCCACTAAACAACTGAGGCGTGCTTCCAGAGCTGCAGAATGCTGCTGGAAGAAAACTCACTCCACTGATGACTTTGCCTTATACAAACAATCACTGCATATATTTAAATCTGCACTCACCTCAGCCAAACAGGACTATTTCACCACTCTCATATCCTCCCTGTCCCACAACCCCAGACAATTATTCAAAACCTTCAACTCTCTTCTCTGTCCAGCAGCACCTCCTCCCCATCCCTCCTTTCAGCAGACAACTTTGCCACTCACTTCCTTGAGAAGATCAACCACATCAGAGAAAACTTCAGCCCGCCATCCCCACCAACCTCCCTTACCCTTGCAAACTGCTCTTCCCCCTTAACTTGCCTCCCCACAGTCACTCATGACAAGCTTTCCTCTTTACTGTCCAAATCCAACCTAACTACCTTTAGTCTTGATCCGCTGCCATCACACCTCATCCCTGACCTCAGTGCTCCTATCATCCCAGCCCCCACCCATCTCTTCAACCTATCACTAACCTCTGGCATCTTCCTTTCCACCTTTAAACATGCTACTATCACTCCAATCCTTAAAAAAACAACCCTTGAAACCTCCTCTGTGTCCAACTATCTCCACATCTCACTGCTCCCTTTTGCTTCCAAACTCCTCGAGCAGCATGTCTATCTTCAGCTGTCCTCCCACCTCTCCTCCAATCTCTTCTTGACCCACTACAATCTGGTTTCCGACCCCATCACTCTACCGAAACCGCCCTAACCAAAGTCACTAATGACCTAGTGACTGCTAAAGCCTCATGCCACTACTCTGTGCTCCTCCTCTTAGATCTGTCCTCTGCCTTTTACACTGTCGACCATTCCCTCCTGCTACAAATCCTCTCCTCCCTCGGCATCCCGGACCTGGCTCTTTCCTGGATCTCCTCGTACCTCACTGAATGGACTTTCAGCGTCTCTCATTCTCACTCCACCTCCTCTCCCCAGCCTCTCTCTGTTGGTGTCCCTCAGGGGTCAGTCCTAGGTCCTTTACTCTTCTCTATCTACACTCTTGGCCTTGGTCAGCTCATAGACTCACATGGCTTTCATTACCACCTGTATGCTGACGATACCCAACTCTACATCTCCGGGCCAGATGTCATTTCTCTACTGTCCCGGATCCCTGACTGTCTGTCCTCCATTTCCTCCTTCTTCTCATCACGTCTCCTAAAACTAAATGTAGAGAAAACAGAGCTCATCATCTTTCCACCGTCCAACTCTGCCCCTGCCCCTGATCTCTCTATCTCAGTCAACGGCTCTACACTTTCACCGATCCCGCAAGTCCGCTGCCTTGGAGTAATGCTAGACTCCGCTCTATCATTCAAACCACACATCCAAACCCTCACCTCTGCCTGCCGCCTCCACCTGAAAAACATCTCTCGCATCCGCTCATTCCTCAACTATGAGACTACAAAAATGCTGGTCCATGCCCTTGTCATCTCCCGCCTAGAATACTGCAACATCCTTCTCTGTGGCCTCTCAGCTAGCACCCTTGCTCCCCTCCAATCCATCCTTAACTCTGCTGCCCGTCTTATCCACCTCTCTCCTCGCTACTCCTCTGCCTCTCCTCTCTGCCAATCCCTTCACTGGCTTCCTATTGCCCAGAGAATTCATTTCAAGCTACTAACCATGACCTACAAGGCTCTCCATGACCTCTCCCCTTCATACATCTCTGCCCTAATTTCCCAATATCTCCCCTCATGCAATCTCCGCTCCTCTCAGGACCTTCTCCTCTGCTCTCCCCTCATCAGCTCCTCACACAAACATCTCCAAGACTTCTCATGTGCTTCATCCACACTCTGGAACTCACTGCCCCAACACATCAGACTCTCCCCCACTTCCACCACCTTCAAAAGCAACCTGAAAATCCATTTCTTCAGGCTTGCCTATAACCTACACTAACCTGTTGTCACTACTTCCTCCATAAACATGTCTTCCCCTCACCTTCTGTCTCTTTCCCCCTCCTTGTAGATTGTAAGCCCTCATGGGTAGGGTCCTCTCTCCCTCTGTCGTGCCAATTGTCATCATTCACTAATCATTGTACTCGTTTGATTTATGTTATTTAAGTAAATCCCTCGAATGTACAGCGCCCTGGATTCAATGGCGCTCTAAAATACTTAATAATAATAATAATAGAATATGGCCCGTGTTTACTTCAGGTTGGACTGATGAAGATGATAACATTTGTGGCCATGACTGAGAGGAAGAGGCGGTAAAACCGCTGGATGTGTTAACCACAGAAGAACAGATTGGTGATGCTCTTCATTACTGAGACTCACAAGGAACTGAGCAAGCGATGATAGACTTGACAGACCTGCGACTGACGATGTGCTCGCTTGTGTGTTGTCCGGAGCACTGGAAGGAGTGCCTTTTCTCGTACCTATAGCTCCATGTCCTATGCCCCTCCCTTGCTCACTTACCACCTTTAGTTCTCTCCATGTTCAAAACCTAAATATTAAAAAGCTAAAGATTTGTTAACGGTGTGTTATGTATTAAGTGAAACCCCAAAACTGCAAAAATTTGTTTTTCTTCAATCAGAATAATTTGCAGCAACCAGCCACTATTTGAAATAAATTTCTTTCTACGGGATATTTGGTAATGGTGTCTTATGCAATAGCTTTACCCCCAAAACTTTTGGGCACTCAAAATGATTTTCACCAAGCAACCACTATTTGAAATAGATTTCTTTCTATAGGAGATTTGGTAACGGTGTCTTATGCAAGAGCTGTACCCCAAAGACTGCAAAAATGATCTTTTGGGCACTCAAAATGATTTTCACCAAGCAAACACTATTTGAAATACATTTCTTTCTATAGGATATTTGGTAACAGTGTCTTATGCAATAGCTGAACCCCCAATACTTCAAAAATGAACTTTTTGGGCACTGATTATGAGTATATAAGTATGATGTATATGAGAGTTAAGGGTTATGTTAGACTACAAATGTTGCCAAATAACAGCTTCTGGGTGTGGGAAAGATGCAGCCAGCAATACCAAACTCCCTAACTATTGCTGTCTATGATTCCCTAAGCTTGCTGTACACCCCATAACTAACTTCCTAACTAATCTAAATAGCAACTTTTCCTTTCTAAAATTGCTAAGAAATTTTGTGCCTGCATGCATGAAAGCAAAAAGACAGCAAAAAGCAGTCCGTTCAGTACAGAGAGTCAACTGGAAATGGCATTCACAAGGGAATACAGTGAAATACATATAACATGGTCATGTAATTTTGGCAGTCAATGGACGTCCTGCACCTCAGTCATGACGTTTTTGACACTTCTCTGTGCCCTGCACTGATTGGATACCTGCCAAAAGTGCAGGAAACTGCTAAAACTGAAACTAAAACTGGCATGTCAAACGCACATGACGAACGCGTACTTTACTCAAACAAACCATAAAATGTTCGGTTTGAATTCTAAAAAACCGAGAAGTTCAACTCGAACTTAACTTTTCTAGAACAGTTTGATCCACACTACTGTCAACATCTACTTTTTTTCAATTATCTTACACTTTGTCCAAAAAAACACTAGGGTTAATTGCGTGAGAAACCAGTTGACCAGAGTGTTAGCAATTAGAAGAAAAGCATACTACAACAGGTGTAGTACTGCATGGTGGCTCAGTGGTTCATAATCCTGCGTGGAGTTTTTCTCATGGGTTTCCCCCTACATTCCAAAATATAGTTAGGTTAATGTGGGATCTAGATTGTAAGCCCAAATGGAGACGGGGAGCAGTAGGAATGATAGCAATCTTTGTACAGTGCTGTGGAATAAAACATCCATATATAAATGTATAAAATAAATAAATAGTTTCACTGGTGTGAATAAACCACAGAATTTCAGTACTGCACAGCATCACTGATATGCTTTGAGGCACTATGATATGATATTCTAATGAGCCTGACTTACTTGAAGCAATGTAAACTGTTTAGTGAATGTCTGCCTCATTAAGGCTGTGTTAACAATCTGTGTTAAAGGGGTTTTATCATAAAGTAAAATTGATGTGGGGAGTTTGCAAATTAAATAATAAAGATTTTCACCATTCATCATTATTAAAAATTCTGTACCATTTTTGTTTTAGCTGCTATCTCAATGAACCATAATATACTGCATGGTCTCTAGGGAACACGACCAGTCCTGGCCGCACATGCTCAGCCATCACCTCTCCTCTCAGGCAGCTAATGACAGTATAGTAATCACAGAGACTCATAGCTGAGTAAGTGTTTGACCCCAGGTGCTGTTGTTCTACTTCCGCAAATAAATAAAAAGAAACTTCGATCGGGTATGTGCATCGAGAGAAAAAACATACAAAACACATTCTTGGATCCTGCAGGGATTTGATCCTTTGCTAAAAAGCAAAAGTGCTAACCACTCATCTACATTGTAGTTACTCATAGCTCTTACATAAACAGATGTTTGTTTGACTAGAGTGAGCACACTGTGGGGAAAGACATGTTGATGTTAAGCCTGCTGAGTCACATGATATGCAGTTCAAACAAATTATACATGCTCCCGTTTGAACACATTGAAAGCTGAAGTAGGACAAAGTAGGCATGAAATGCTCCTCTAGTAAAACTGCTTTAATTAATTACTCAATAGATCTTGGAGCTCAAATTTTCTGATACAAATCTGTCTCCAAAACCGGTATAGACAGGACTTAAAAAATACAATTTTGCATGTTTGAATGCACTACTAGGGAGTTAGGAGCTTACTATATAATGCAAGCTGTTCTTACATTGAATTTAATATTAAAACATTATCCCCCTAGTGGTAGCTGCATAAAACCAGAATTTTACCTTTTAACTGAAGAGATTCTGAGCTTTTTATCAGAAAAACAGAAATCTGACCACTACAAAGATATATTAGGAAATTATCAGCAAAGATTTATTTTGGTTTAAAAAAAAATGTGTTGGAGACTCAGTTCAGGCTTTTCATATCTGCTCATAAATACTATAAAACAATTAGCTTATTTGTAGAGAATGTTTTAATCTAATTTTATATTTTTCGATATACAACAAAATATCATACTCTCTTGTTTTAAATATCATAATATACTTTTATCTGGCAGTAGAATTTCTCTTTGAGATAGATTCTTTACAACTGAATTCACCACATTTGACAATTGTAAATTACGCTTCATTGACAACAGTGCAGCGCTGTCATTTTGATAATGATGAATACAGAGCATACATCACAAAAGTAATGCATATCGCTGATGTAGCCCTCCATAGATTTACTATACACTATTCTGAAAAGGATGATCTCAGAGCAGATTTACTTTAATTAATGTAAAAGAGTCAAAGAATAATGGGTCTCCTGGAGATCTTTGGAAAATTCCAATTGTAGATAAATCATCTCATAACCTGGGTATCTCTGACATAAATGTCCAAATCTACTTTGCTTTCCACAAGAATGAATAAAACATATTTTACAAAGTGACTGGCATCAAAAATCTTTGTTGAAAATGTCTGAATTAAAGTTGCAGTTCAGGAGATTGATGATTGTTTGAAGAATGAATACTCAAAATACTTTAAAACAGAGCTAAAAAAAATGTAAACCTGATTGTCTAGTTTTGTTCTCTAAGTTATTACAATTTTATTTACATTTTTTCTTTTTCATATTTTTTTATTGAATTAAACTCATTCTATAAATAAAACATTGTAATAACCATTGAATTCTTCCATTAGCTCTGTAGGGAAAAGTAATAATAACACTGGGCAATAAATTTTTTTGAAAGTTTTCAACCTTGAAAATTTGAGGTGATTATGATAAACCAATTCATGCTAAGCAGAAATATATTTTTTGATAATCTCTTTGAGAGACAAGAGGTTAGATTTTACTGATTTTGAAATATTTAAATGTTATCTGCAGCATTAATTTCACTGAAACAAAAGTATTTTTTGCTGCAGATTTTCATTTCTACTTTATATCCAATGCATCCTGTATTAGTGTCCAGCAAGAGTCAGCTAGCATTGATGGATTGCAGTAGCCTTGATAACGCTTTTCAATGGTGGCAATATGTTGGAGAAACCGTTCATCATATTTGTCACTGACTGTATGAAGATTTGCAGGGAAGAATTCCAAATGTGAATGCAGAAAATAAATCTTTAAATGATGCACTTCATTGCTTTGCAAGCTTCAAGAAGGTTGTCTACCAATTTGATGTAGTTTGGTGCTCGAGAGTTGCCAAATAAATTCTTGCAACCATCCTTGAATGATTTCCAAACAATTTTCTCAGGATCCACTAGCAGCTCTTCAAAGTCCTTGTCATTCATGATGTGTCAGATTTGTGGACCAACAAAAATGCATTCCATAATCTTTGCATCAGTTATTCTGGGAAAATTTGTCTCAAATAACGAAACCTTTCTGCTTTCTTATTCATTGCTTTCACAACATTTTTCATCAGTCCAAATTTTATATCAAGTGAAGGCAGAAATATGATTACTGGCTTCACAAGTGCTTTATGTGCAACATTTTTACTGACTGAGAGTCAACTGGTTATGGTTTGGCCATCTCCTTCCACTGCAATGTGACTGCTTAGCACGGCTGTCCCATTCGCAAATGAAACAGCAGTACTTGGCATATACGAGCAGTAGTGCTACTTCTTTTAAATTTCCACAGATGTTCCAGTTGTAGTCAATGTACTTGCTGTGTTTCAACAACAGTTCCATGTTCTTGTATGTTTCTTTCATGTGTGCAGCATTGCAAACAGGTATTGAAGGATGAACATTACCATTGTTTAAAAAGACAGCCTTGAGGCTTAACACTAATGAGTCAATAAAGAGACGCCACTGTTTCGGCTAATACAACCCAAATCAGCAAACAATCCATCAAAGTCGGTGCAGAAGCACAGGTTGTCAACCTGTTAACTGTGTTAAGTCATCTTGGTTGCTTGAAAAGACAGAAACTTTTGTACCAGGTGACAGCAAATGCCATCCTTGAGGTCTTGAAGCCAGAAACTCTACATTTGCTTTTGACAAATGTAAGTTCCGGACCAAGTTATTCAGTTCTAGTTATGTTATAAGATGAGGCTCACCAGACATACAGTTGAAACCAGAGGTTTACATATACTATATAAAAAGACACTTACACATGTTTTTTTCACTATCTGACATGTAATCAGAATAAATCTTACACGTTTTAGGTCAGTTAGGATTACCAAAATTATTTAGATTTGCCAAATGCCACAATAATGAGAGAAATAATTTTTTAAGGCATTTTTATTACTTACTGCAAAGTCAAAAGTTTACGAACACTAGGATTACTATGCCTTTAAACAATTTAGGATGGCCCATATAATGATGTTATGTCTATGTTAGCTTCTGTTTTTTTGGCAACAACTGAGTTAATTAGAAACAAACCTGTGGATGTATTTTTTTGCACACCAGAAACACATTGCTTCTGTGTGTAACATCATGAGAAAGTCTAAACAAATCAGCCAAGATATCAGGAAGAGAATTGTGGAATTGCACAAGTCTGCATCATCCTTGGTTGCAATTTCCAGATACCTGAAGGTGTCTTGTTCTTCTGTACAAACAATTATGTGCAAGTACAAACAAGATGGGAGTGTGCAGTCATCACACTGCTCAGGAAGCAAACAGGTTTTGTGTCTCAGAGATGAATGTGCTTGGGTCCGACATGTGCATATCAACCCAAGAACAAAGGAAGATACTGGTTAAAGCTAGTAAGATTGTGTCATTGTACATAGTGAAACAAGTATGCATCAATATGGGCTGAAAGGCAACTCTGGACCCTAATTCCTCCCATCCCCTTACATTACAGAAGAGGGGATTTAAGTAGCCCAAGGCTCTCGGAGTTGTAAAACAAGGTGGCAGGAACTGTGGGGAGAAGGCATAGGGGGCACAAATGGATAGCAATCCTTTGAGGGGGAAGGGGATGGGAGGCACAGAGTGTGGCAAGAACAGCAGAGGATGAGATGGAACTGGGAAGTGAGTCTGTACAGAAGCAGGGAGATATTAGCTGAAGGGCCCTTTAGAGGGAGGAAAGTAGCATGGATGGAAAAGGAGCTAAGGAATAGCAGGATGAAGAGATTAGCTGGGAAAGGACTCTGTTGGGGTAAAGGGCAGATACCAAGTGGCCAGACCATGGGACTAGAGAGATAGAGGCAGATATAATAAAAAATGAAACAGACAGGAGGATGCGTCAGAGGAGAAACAACATGTGTGTGTTTTGAAGGAGTGGGGAGGAGGGAGATAGTAAGTAGCCTGGGGCCTTGTCAGGGTGCAAGTGGAAGATACTAGGTGATAGGGCTCTGTGGGGAGAAGAGTGTTGTGGGAATGTCAAATTTGTTTAAAGATCAAACACAAATGTTCACCTATACATTGACAATCAATTCTTTGTCGACAACATAAATATGGGAGCTTGCATAGGCTTGGCTAAAGAATTCCGCATTGAGCATTTATCTGGATGGTCATGAGTACATATAGCAATTAATACCGATAAACTGATGTAGCTCTAATGAAAGTAAAGTTTCACGTGTATTTTTAGTTTAATTGCCTTATTAAAATACTGGCAAAGAACCAAACTTATAAACTGTCCTTATACATGGAAAACATTTTCCTCACTGTTACGTGCCCTTTGACATCCTCTCTTAATCTTCACAGAGAACTGTATATAAGCAGAAACATCTTATGCTATGAGGCAAATGAGAAAAAATCGAATGGCTTGCCCATTAAAGTTCATCCATTGACTTTGAAACTCCTACAACAGAACATGCTTTACCGAAGGCAGGCAACAACACTTTAATATCATAGAATCATTCTTCTCCCTCACATACCACTCTATGTGTACCTTATGTTCTAAAAAATGTGTGAGCTGAGTGTAAAGAGGGTTGTTTACCATGCATCCTAGGTAGGACAGATGACCTCATAGTGTCCTTTTATGACTAAATCTCCTTTTCCCCCAGATTTAGCTTCCCCATTCTCGATTAACTGGATGGCCAAATGTACTCCACCTAAAGGAGGAATCAAAAGTCCCAGGACACCCTTTTATTTTTTAAATGAAAGGGAGAATTACATACCTGAACACTCCAGTAAGAAATGGGAGAAGAGGCCTATCTTTTAGGCAATGTCCGGAACATGGCCACCATCATTAAAACCATCATACTGAATCAAGGGCAAGTTTTTTAATGGTTATGTGGCCATGTAGCATATCAAGAAGATCAGAGTTGTCTAAAAAATGATTGCCACAATCAGATTTGCAATATTTGTTGTGATTCAAAGGTTATCAAAACAGAAATTCACAAAAACAACAGCTATTTGATGTCCAATGTGTTGTCCTTGGGCTGAACACAGAGCTGAAGACGCAGAACCCAATTGTTATGAACCCGCATGAAAACTTTCTATGTTGATAAATTTTGATCCATAAGATATATTGCAAATCTGACAAGTCTGGTCTTCTTTGATATGCTATATGACCACCTTCCCATTGGTAAAACTTGCCCTTGATTCAAAATGGCAGCTTTGAAGATGGCCATGTTCTGGACTTAGTCAAAAAGCCTTTTCCCCCATTACTTCCTGTGGTATTCATATGTGTAATTTTCCCTTTTATTTCCAAAATAAAAGGGTGTCCTGGGACTTTAGGCTAACCCTATATATTATTATTTGATGTTTTGGACCTGATAAGCTGAGGCTCTTTGGCATCTTTTGACCCCCAATGTAAACATGTGTTAGCTGATTAACAATATTATTAGCACAATTACCACATGCATTTTGTCTCCATTCTAAATTTCTGCATGGTTTGTACTCCTACTTTGGATGCCTGTTTCAGAGAGGCCCTCTATGTAGATGTTCAGTATTGTCTACATATTTCCTTCTCAACAATTATGCTATATCATCTGACATCTACTGATTATTAGGTACCAAAATTTAAGGTTACTATATAATAAGATCAATGATCTAAGATTTGGGTAAATGATAGAAAGACCTCTGTCTGTGTCAATCCTAAAGAGAACATTTACAAGATTATTTGTACTTGGTATTCTACTCCTGATCATCTTCAGATGCTTTAGTCTAATTGCCCATTGCATTGTTATGGAGGCAAAAGCAATCGATGGACATTCAAAGTCATTTATCAGAAGAATGTAATTTTGCCCCTAGATTACTTTATAGTCATCACATGCTCTATGGACATTGGCTCTCATTTACTAATGTACCAGATTTACAAATTTACTCATTTACAAATGCACCAGAAAAAAGTTTTATAATGTGCCAAAAAGTGGTGCATTTTTGCCACAGCATGTCCCAGACACTTTTATTGTAGGCTTAAGACACTTTCTGCACACTGCTTGACAGGCAACGTGGCTTAGCAAAAAAAATGGACGTAGTTTCACTGAAAAGTTGACGTAGCCGCAATGCTAAAAATATGCCAAAATTCTGGCATAGAAAGTAAGCCAAAAAAAAAATAAAAAACGGTCTAAAAGCTAGACAAGTCTACAGATGCACCAATCTATTAATCAGCACAGCCAATGTGATAAATCTGGTCCATTTTTAGACTGCCTGTCTAATTTAACGCTGACTTTTAAACAACAATAGTAAATGAGGACTAGTGTTGAGCGATTGTTATCGACAAAGTTGAAATCGGCACGGTATTTACGTTGATCGGATTTTTTTTAGATCACGCGATAATTTAGGTTAAAATCTGTGCATAATCTATTCATATTGTGCCATTTTTGGCGCTTCCTGTCATTTTGGCGGCCAGCAAATCAGCTTACAGAATAGAGCAGGGTGAGATGTGTGTGCGACGTCATAAATGGGATGTGAAAGGGGTTGCGATTGGCTGGAAAAATCACATGACCTAGTTTTACATAGAACAGCCCTTCCTGTTTCATGATCAGTGGTGTGTCAGTATCTCAAAGCAGTAGGACGTGCGCTCTGCCTCTGTGCAAACCAGCTCAGCGAAATTTTTCTATTTGTTCCAGAGACAGCTCTACTTTTAGCTGTGATCCTTAGAACTCAGTTAGATCAGAGATTTACAGATTTCAGGTAGTTAGGCAGAGAATTTTAAAGGAGCATCTACCGCTGTAAAGTCACGGGGGGAAAAGGGGGGCCCCGCGGGCGAACACAGACAAGCTATTTAAAGAATACTGGATATTGTATTGCAGACATTGCATTGCAATAGCTTTATTATTAACAGTTTACTGTTGAAATATTACTTGGATATTGGGGAGCCTGAACTTATATTAGGATACAGATCTTTTCTAATAACTGCAGGTCTATTTGTTAGGTGAAAAACTCCACTTTGATTATCAGTATACATTTCAGATAGGTGTTCTTTTTCAATTTTGCCCAGTTCAGCTTTGTTGATAGAGGTCCCTTGCATTTTAAAATTTTTTTGAATCAGCAATTGTGTAGTCACCACAGGTGAATTGATAGGTGCCAAAAATACATTTTATTATCCGTATACATTTCAGATACATGTTTATTGCACTTTTGCCCAGTCCAGATTTGTTGATAGAGCCACCTTGCAGTTAAATTTGAATCCAGCAATTGTGTAGTTACCACAGGTGAATTGATAGGTGCCAAAAATACCTTTTATTAAACTGTAAAACATTTCAGATACTGTTTTTTGCACTTTTGCCCAGTCCAGATTTGTTGATAGAGCCACCTTGCAGTTAAATTTCAATACAGCAATTGTGTAGTCACCACAGGTGAATTGATAGGTGCCAAAAATACCTTTTATTATCCGTATACAATTCAGATACGTGTTTTTTGCACTTTTGCCCAGTTCAGATTTGTTGATAGAGTCACCTTGCAGTTAAATTTCAATACAGCAATTTTGTTTTGATTTGAGAATAGCTGTGATTTTGCCGTCTTTTAAAAAAGAGACGTTCCAAAACTCTTTCATCCCCTCTCAAATTATATCTTTCTGAACATGGAGCGAAATGCAGGTGGTAAGCGAGCAAAGGGGGGGGGTAGGACATGGAGGTAGAGGTAACGAGAGAAGGTGCTCCTTCCAGGCTGGCGAAAACCCACGCAAGCCAACGGATTGTCGGTTGCAGGACCGTCAGGCCTGTCATCGCTGGGTCAGGGCCCTGTGAATCTCAGTAACGAACAGCGTCGCCAATCTGTTCTTCCAGTGGTTAATGCAACCTGCATCCAGCAGTCTTACCTCCTCGTCCTCCCAGTCACGGCCACAAATGTCGTCATCAGCATCATCAGCATCCGTCCAACATGAAGCAGCCAAATGTCAACTCGTGTACCCACCACTTTGGATATCCATTTTCTGAGAAATCTTTTATGACAAAATGCGGTTGGGGTCAGAAGGCATTTTTAAAAGATGAAGAGGCCAAAGAGGATGATTTTCTCTGCTCTGACGCCCAGTTACTGATGCCATCAGAGGAGGGGAAGGAAACCGGTCAATCGGCAAAAAAACCCGGGCGGTCGGCAACGCCTTGCAGTCCCTCTGCTTGTAGCCCCCAGCTCCTGGATGCAGAATGTCAGGACGACGAAGTCACCTGTGTTGATGATGATGAGATGACGACATTGCGGATCCATCGTTGTCTTTTCCGAAGAATTTGCTTGCGAGCGCTTCATCACTGGACGAGGAGGAAGACGATAGGGTAGTGTCAATACGGGTCCCGCCTCAAAAAGGGAGAGGGCGGGCACAGAAGTCCGCTGATATGATTCCGCCAGCCACGGTCAGCAGAACCCCGCTCCTTGCTTTTCGCCGTCAAAAAGGTCCAGGACCTCTCAAGCCTGGGCCTTCTTTGAGCAAGCCTCTGATTTCACCCAGCGATGTCATATGCCGCCTTTGCCGTAAACGCAAAAGTAGAGGGAATAAACTTAGGTGCTTAACCACCACCAACATGTCTAGTCACATGCAGCGAATGCATGAATTGAAATGGAGGCAACACTTGCCAAAAAGGCCAGACCGACGCCGGGCTTCCAACCACTGTCAAACCTTCTGTCTCTGCCTCCTCCCCCAACCCACCAAGTGTTCCTCAGCTGCCCATGTCTCTCAGAGTCATGATCAGGGATTTAGCCTCCGCTTAGCCTCCACCGTCGCCCGAGTACCACCAGCACCATCAGAGGACCCATCCTAACCCCTTCTCCTCCCGCAGTTTGACGACCCGCACACCGTACAGCGGCCAGTCTAGCAGCCAGCCCTTTTGTCTTCCAGGTTTTTGGGAGCAGAAGAAACACTTTAACCCAAACCATCCCAAAGCCAAAAACCTGAATGTCGGCATTGCCAGGGTTTTGGCCTTTGGGAAAAGTTGCCTTTCCGTCGGTGGACACAGATTGGGTTCCGCCACGTCATGGCCCTTGCCTGCCCCCAATACCAGATGCCGAGCAGGCAATTTTTTTGCCAGAAAAGCCGTCCCTGCCCTTGGCCAGCCATGTGTCATCTAAAATTTCAAGCGCGTTGTCTGCATCTGTGTCTGGAAAAGTCCATCTCACCACCGACACATGGACTAGTAAGCACGACCAAGGCCGCTATATCTCTGTGACAGCTCACTGGGTGAGCTGGGTGGATGTCTCTGGGGGTGACCATGGCTCTCAGGCTCGGCGCATGCTCTTCAAAACCACAGGGATGGTGCAGGGCTCTTTCCCCCAAGGTCCTCTGGTGGCATCACGGGCCCAGAGAAACCAGGCTGTGTTGAAATTAATCTGTCTTGGAGACCATCCACACACAGGTCAGGAGCTGTGGACGGCTCTCCGCAACGAGACCAAGCGCTGGCTGGGTGACAAGAACCTTGTGCCTGGCAAGGTGGTGTGCGATAACGGTCGAAATCTGCTGGCCGCCCTTAAGATCGGTAGGCTGGAGTAAATCCCTTGCCTGGCACATGTCATGAACCTCGTCGTCCAGAAATTTCTAAAGAGCTACCCGGGTTGGACTGCCCGCTGAAGAAGGCTCGAGGTCTGAGGTCGCACTTCCGCCGTTCACACCCTGCTTCGTCCCGCCAGGCTGTGTTGCAGCATCAGCTCGGCCTCCCCGTCAACCGTCTCATTGTTGACGTGGCAACACGCTGGAAATCCACCCTCCACATGCTCCAGCGATTGTGGGAGCAGCGCAATGCCATTACGCAGTACAATGTGACACATGGCCTGACAAGCAGCGGTGCAGACCTCGGGGTTTTGAGCCACCGAGAGTGGAGGCAGGTGAAAAAAGCTCTGCACCATCCTTGCCAGTATTTTAAGAAGCCACCAAAATGGTCAGGCGGACGATGCCCCTTTTCACATGAGCATTGTGGTGATCTTAGTTCTGGAACGATCGTTGGACCCCTCTGAAACATCAGGTCCCGCCACGACGGAGGAGGAGACGGACAAAGATGCGGACATGGAGCCTTTCTCTCCGGCGAATCCCACAAGGCCCGACAATTTCTCATTTTTTATCGGTCTCATTAGGCAGTGGTTCGGGGTCCAGGGCTAGGTGCAAGGCGGCACTTCTGCTCTCAGGGTCATCATCTGAGGCAAGTCAGGCTGTTTGAAGCTGTGCAGAGGAAGTGGAGGAGGATGAGCAGTATTCCTAAGACCCAACGTTACCAGACGTCCCTGCTGAAAGAGGTTGGCGTGAATTTGAGGCGAGGAGGAAGTATAGGAAGATGAGTTAGCTAGTGCGTCCTTCTGACCCAGAGGCTTGGAAATCAAGGCTCCATCTCTCATATGAGTGCTTGTATGCTCCATTTCCTCCAACATGATTCTCGCATTAAGGCCATCAAAATGAACAACCGTTACTGCGGGACCACCCTCCAGCGTCATATCTGAGCGGACCTTCAGCACAGCTGGAGGAGTCATTACAGACAAGCGCATCTGGCTTTCCACAGATAATGTGGATCGTTTGACTTCATCAAGATGAATAGGCATGAATCTCTGATGATGTTGTGGCCCCAGTTTGCCGAGGACACCGATATTTGCCGATCTACTTCACATCTCCTCTTCAAACAGAAATGGTCCCTCTTGAAAACTTTTTTTTAAAATGATCAGTTCTTACTGCAATTTATTCTCTTTTCCCAACAGTTCATTTTGCTGGTTTTGCTGTGAGGAGACTAGTAAAAAGACAGCAAGGTTCATGACAACACCGTATTCCATTTACTCACTTTATCTTAGAATTTTTTGCATTGTCAATAGGTTATGTGTTCATGTTGCTGTGAGATACAGCTATAATTATGGTCCTTTGGAACAGAAATGTGGCTTCTAAGTGGCCATTTCTCCATCACAATTGTTTTAATAGTGCTGAGAAGTCATATTTATAATTTTATTGGGGTTTCATGTTCAGTGAGATACAGCTAAAATTAAGTGTCCTTTGGAACAGAAGTGTGGCTTCTATGTTAGGTGCATTTCTCCATCACAATTTTTTAATAGTGTCTGAGAAGTCATATTTTAAAATTTTTTTGGGGTCATGATTGCTGGTGAGACATACAGCTATAAATATGGTCCTTTGTGAACAGAAATGTGGTGGCTAGCAAAGTGCATTTCTCCATCACAGATTTTAATAGTGGCTGAGAAGTCATAATTTATAAATTTTTTGGGTCATTTTGCTGTGATATACAGTCTATAATTATGGCCTTTGGAACAGAAATGTGGCTTCTAGTGGCATTTTTTCCCTCACATTTTTAGACCTTGGTCTAGAATTCCATTTTTAAGATTTTTGGGGTCATGCTGCTTTGAAATGCACACACTATGGGTCCTATTCTAAAAAAATTTGTTTCTAACAGACATTTGTTTCTTCACAATTGTCAAAGTGTCTTTAAGGGGTATGTTTGAATTTTTGGGGGCATTTTTCTGTGACATGCAAGCCAAACTACAGGTCCTAGATTTAAAAAAAAATGTTGTTTCTAAAAGACATTTGTCTTCACAATGTCAAAAGTGTCCCCCTCACCTCAAGGTCATGCTTTGAATTTTTGGTGGCCATGTTTGCAGTGACATGCAGCCTAGACTACAGGTCCTAATTGTAAAAAAATGTGTTTCTAACAGACATTTGTTCTTCAACAATTTGTCAAGAGTTGGCTCAAGGGTGATGAGGTGCAGTCAGAAACAGGGAATTGGTAGGACACTGAGTTAGTTGACACATAAGTTGCAAAATGACTTGTTTTTGCAAGATCTTTTAACATAGTCTATCAATCCCTGGTTATTGGATACAACCCATTTAATACAATTAAGAAAAGATAAACAAACATGATAGTGAGTTCCACCTATTTTAAAAATGTGTTTTCTAGAAATTAAAAAAACTAACTAAAAACTGCATGTACACAAATAGCTGGTAAAACAATTCTCTGAATTGTACAGAGGGAGGTACAGGAAGACTTGACCAGATGTAGGTTATCAGAGACATGGAGTATGGAGCAGGGACAAAAAACAAAGAACAAGACAATTTCCTCCACACGTTGATAAAAGGGGAAAAAAAATCCCAAAGAAAAAGGGTACCGGGGGGTGAACAGGGCGTTAACCCCCATTTTTTCCCCAAGTGAACCCAAATTGGCCCCGCACTCATACGGGGGCAAGCGCTACCCAGGTCTTGACTATTACGGAGAAGGCTGGGGGGTCACCCACACTTTTCCGTTTCCCGCCCGTTTCCACACTTTTTCTTTGCGCTCATAAGGGCATTTTACTTGTTAAAAATGACAGACGCAGCCTGGCTCTCACCGCACCCACTGAAGCTGTCCTGGCAGCTGGACCCCGTGTTAATAGAGGGCTGACCACAGCACGGGCTCTCCCATTGGGGGGCAATCAGGAGAGCAAATTTTCCAAAAAAAACAAAATTTTAAAAAAGGTGATTTTCTGTGAGTTTAAAGTATGCCAAAAGGGCTTCGGGGCTGGCAAAAATTTGCACATTTGAGGCTTAAAATTTTTTCGGGGGAGTCACTATGGGGTCACATCATTTGACTCCAGGGGATCTGTCCTAATCACGAAAAGGGATTGGGGAAAAAAAAACCTTGAATTGATTGGCTGAATCACTCCATAAGCAAGGAGGGCAAATGTCTTCTCACAAGAAGTGTTTTGGGGGATGATTAGGACATGTTTTATTCCCTTTTTGGGTGTGCACGAATTAACACATCTACGTGTAAAAAAACCTTTAAAAACGCGGGGGGGTGTGGTTTTGTATTTTATTAAAAATTGAAAAAAAAGCAAAATGAAAAAAATGTAAAACATAAATAAAACTTCCCTAAAAAAATTTCTGTAAAAAAAAGTCTTTACCAAAAAAAGCTAAAGACAGTCCGACAAAATACATAGCGCCACTTTTGATCGTGGGGGCAAACAGGTTTTTGGGGGGCGCTGTGGGACAGGACAGGGGATAGTCAATGTCCATGAAACTAAAATGGTGGGGTTTAAAGACTCCTTTTTCGGCATTTTTAATCTGGGGTCCAGGTTTGGGGGCCCTGCTTGGCTCAACAGGGTAGCTATGTCCATGAAACTAAAATTGGGGGTTAAAGACTCCTTTTTCGGCACTTTTTTAAACTGTGGGTCAGACAGGTTTTGTGTCATACTGTGGGCCAGGGCAGTAAGGAATGTCCTAAAACTAAAAGGGGTTCAAAGCTCCTTTTTCCGGGACTTTGAAATGTGGGGGGCATGCCCCGGTTTGGGGCTCATCTGTGCCCAGGACAGGGATAGTCAATGTCCATGAAACTAAAAAGGTGGTTGAAAGACTCCTTTTTTTCGGGACTTTTTCAATCTGGGGGGCATGCAGGCTTTCGGCTCTGCTGTGGCCCAGGGAAAAATAGCAATGTCCATAAACAAAAGGGGTTCAAAGACCCTTTTTTCCCCCCACTTTTTTAATCTGTGGGGGCAGACAGGTTTTAAAGGTCATATGGGGACTGGCAGAATGAATGTCCATTTTAAAATAAAATGGTGGTTGAAAGACTCCTTATTTTTTTCCGGGACTTTTTAAATTTTGGGCATGCAGGTTTGGGGCTCATGCTGTGGGTCAGGACAGGGGTAGTCATTCCCGTGAAAACAAAAGGTGGTTAAAGAACCCTTTTTTTCCCCACTTTTTAAACTGTGGGTCTCAGGTTTAAAGGTCATACTGTGGGGACAGGCAGGGAAGTCAATTTCCATGAAACTAAAATGGTGGTTTAAAGACTCCTTTTTCCGGGACTTTTTTAAACTGTGGGCAACAGTTTAATGGCATTCTGTGGTACAGGCAGATATATCAAAGTCCCAGTTCAACTAAAATGGGTTGAAAACCCTTTTTTTCCATCACTTTTTTTAATTCTGTGGGTCAACGGTTTAAGGGTCATCTGCGTTCCAGGATGGGGTAGTCAATGTCCATTCAATAAAAAGTGGTTCAAACATACTGCCTTCTGGCAGTGGGTGATGCAGTTTTTAAAGGGGCATGCTTTGGGACAAGACGGGATAGTGAATGGTCGTGGTTTTTTTTTGTGGGTTTTATAACCTAAGGTGTTGCCTAAAATGTACACGTTCCATTTGACTGGTTTTGGATGTTAATTTTAAACTTCTCCACCCGGTTTGGGTGTAAGAAAAAAAAAGTGTTTTGCTCTCCCATAGACTTTAAAAAGGTCACGGGGGATAATCATTATCGACTTTGGAAATCGCCCTTAAATTCCGAAACGACAAGATACTGTCAATGTAATCGCTCATCACTAATTGAGAGCAAAGCTAGGACAGGACTGCAGAGACCTTCTCAGGGTCCATTTCAAAGCTAAGGTTGGAAACAATGTAGCAGGATAGAAAAGATTTCTCAAAGACACATTTGGACAATTTAGCAAATAAATTTACATCTCATAGGCGCTGAAGAACCTGATGAAAGTGTCTTCTATGAGTAGAATATCATGATGTCATCCAAATACAAGACAACAGAGATATAGAGGAGATCCCGGAAGATATCATTGATGAATTTCTTTAACACAGAGAGCACACTGCAAAGACCAAAGGACATGATGAGGTATTTGTAAAGACTGTCTTCCACTCGTCACCCTTCCGAAACCGGACCAGGTTTTAAGCCCTCTTAAATCCAGCTTGGTGAAAATTCTTGCCCCACAAATTCTGTGAAACAGTTCAGAGATCAAAGGAAAGGGGTACTTATTCTTTATGGTAAACTTGTTAAAGTCCCAATAGTTAATACAGGGGCATAAGGACCCATCTTTCTTATTCATAAAGAAGAACCATGCACCAGCCAGAGAGGAAGACTTCCAGATGAACCATTGGCTAAATTCTCCTGAATATAATCTGACATGACACAAGTTTCTGGCAGCAACAAGGGATACACCCAACCCAGGGTGGAGAGGTGCTCCACATAGGCAGTCATACCACCTATGTGGAGGCAAAACCGCAGCCTTTTTCTCATAGAAGATGTCTGCATAGGCACGATCCTGGGTAGGCAATGAGGAGAGATTCAGAGGCAGAGGAGACAAAGGCTTTGACACGACCTTGGCAATGCAATTGTTACCACAGTACAGAACAGACATCACTGAAGGATCGGAGTCTAATGGGCCCCTTGTCTTCACCGGCGCCCGCTGCAAAGTGAGAAGGACTACCACCGATGTAGACCCTGGCGGTGACAGCCGAAGAGGACGACGCAGAGCAGGCTGGAACTCAGAGTGGCAGGACTGGTGGGCTGCCAGGCATGGCTGGAACAACGTCAGGAGATGAAAGTCAGGCAGGTGGTAATAGATACGGAAAGTAGAAGAGAGATGGCTTATGAACCGTATGCACAACCAACACGAGGAAATGGACACCAACAACTGGGCGCGGCGAGCTCCTGCAAGAAATGGATTGGATGAGCACAATTACCTGTTGCGTGCTGGCCCCTTAAACACAGGGAACTGACATGCGCGCGCCCCTATTGGGGAGGAAGATACAGAGAAGCGCACCTGCTGAGGAGAAACCAGGACAAGATCAGGCAAGTATGGCACAGGCAGGAGCCGGGAGCAGGAGCAAACAGCGCAGGGACGACCAGCAGCTGGGTAACGGACATGCCTGCGGTCAGGGAGTTGGACCGCAGCAAGAGCCGTTACACTTGGTGAATGAAGTTAGCTGCAGATGCAGAGTCTAGATGTGTCGCTGTGAAGAGTGACCTCTTCTTCCAGACCAGGGTAACTTTAGTCAACAGCTTTGGAGAGCACGGGACAGTGGCGAACATAGTGTTCCTTGCTCGTGCAGTACATACATTACTTCTCTGTATGTCTACGATAATGTTTTTGTATGGAAAGTTTAGCCTGCTCAACTTGCGTAGGCTCTACAGTCAGAGAAATGGCTTGCAGCGGGCACGGGAAGGTTGGTGCCAGCCTGGGAGAACTTCTGTCATGAGAATAAACTTGAGCTTGTTCCAAGGTTCACTCACGGAAACGGAGGTCAATCCTAGTCACAAGGTGGACAAGATCATCCAACGAGGGCAGGAAGTCTCAGCCTTCCAATTCATCATTAATGCAACCAGAAAAGCTTTGCCAGAAGGTTGCCGCCATAGTGCAGAAGCTGAGAGCATACTTGCCCACGGGAGCTGGCGACCTGTCTTAGGGTCAAAAGGGATGAAACGGCTGAGGATGTGCACTTGGTTCCTCGAACACCACTCAAAACACTTCCAGGAATTTCTCTAAATCACGAGTTTCTGGCCCTTCATGACCCCACATGGGATTTGCCCATGCCGAGGCTTGTCCAGACAAGAAGGAGACCATAAATGCAGTCTTGGTCTTGTCAGGTGGTAAGTGATGGGTGTGGAGACTGAAATGGATCTGACACTGGTTTATGAAATCGCAACTCTCCATGGGAGCCCCATCATAGTGGGAAGGAAGCGGAAGCTTAGCTGCCCCACTGGCGATAAGGGCCATGGATACTATCCCTGGAGATGATGTCAATGAGACGCTGGTCACTGTAGAAGCCTGGGATAGGGCAGAGACTGAGGTGGATTTCCCGCATGAATTGATCTCGACGCTTTCGATGGGAAAAACCTCCTCGAACCAGACCTGCATGTTGGACTTGCTGAGGCCCCATTTGTCAGCAGAGACCATTTCCTGTAATTACTGTAACAAGGGTGGGTAAAAGCATGTCTAAGTCATTATCTGGTCTCCACTAGAGCCTCTGATAGTGAGGGTAGGCTTGGGGCATTAAGACAGTCACCAGGTCCCCATCCAGAGCAGTCCCCGAACCAATGACAGATAACCTGGGGGTCAGAGACAACAGGGTGAAGCACCAAGGTTACAGCAGAGATGTAGTCAGACAATCCAAGGTCAGAGCAGGCAGTATGGTTCAGACAATGTAGCCGTGGTCAAGAGTGGAGAAGTCAGACAAGACGGTATAATAGGTCGGGGTTAGTAACAGCAGATCTAGACAGGAACATATCTTTGCAGGACTCTAGGACACAAGGATTCTTTGAACGTAAGCTCAGGCAAGGTGTGGAGGAAGGATCTGCCTAATATACCCATTGGCAACAGGATATCAGTTTTGGAAGCCAGACACTACTGCAAACAGTGGAGTTAAATGTCTGGCTGTACCTCCCAATAGCTAGGTGGAGACCATCAAAGATGTAACCGTGCTGAAGGTGTTTGGAGCATGGAGCAAAGCAGCTTAAAGGGGTTGTATCATTTCATTAAATGGTCTTCAGAATAAGGGGACAGTGAAAACAAGCAACTTTGTAATTGGATGTCATTAGCAAAGCTGTTTTGTATTCACAGTATTCCTTATCTTCTGTTTCTGTTTACACTGATATCCAGTCCTGGTCGGATCCCTCCTCCTTGCATTTCACTAGCTGAGAGCTCATTTACATTCTGTTCAGCCCCCGGGCGTATTCAGAGGAGCGAGCATTCCTGTATTTCACTCACTCAGAGTAAGGAACCGGCACATTTTCACTCTACACAGCCAGAAGAAACAGAATAATACTGCAGGGCTTACACAATCAGGAAACAACACAATTGTGTGTCGATCCCTGCCTGACTCAGAGTTAGGGGCAGTAGCATTTTCTCTCTCCACACCGAGCAGAAACACACTGCAGCAGATTCTACAATGAGAAAACATAACAGTTGTGTCTCGGTGCCTAACTCTCCTGCATAGAAGGAAGATCTGTGCTGTTCATAGAGTTCATACAGCTGGATTCAACTGTAACAAATGTCCAGCTGTGAGAGTATCAGTGCTCAGTCTAGATTGAATGCAGCCTGTAGTATGTAAACAGCTCTTACAAAATAAGACTGCATAGGAGAGACACAGTGATATGTGTACTCAGAGGGGTGGGGGGGGAGTCTCGGGAGCCAGCATGAACAGTGAAGGAGGGATAATTTCACCCAGCTGGGAGGGGAAGAAACGCCCCTGCATTTCTAGAGTTGCGAAGCTGAGAGCAGTTTGAATCAGCCGAACTAAAGAAGCTATACATCCCCTTTAAGCTGGGTTACCTAATGTAGCCGCATGGTGAATGCAGTAAGCAGGTCGGCGAGTCGCCAATGTGACAGCATACCGTACAGAACCATCCGCATCCTTAAGCCTGGAATGCCTGTCTGATGGCCACTTTTAGCCTGTTGGCCGGCACCTTGGCAAGAATTTTGTAATCTATGTTCAAAAGAGAGATGGAGCGCCAGTTCTTCAGGTCACTTCTTTCCCCCATATGCTTATACGGGGTAGTAATTATGTCTAGTGTTGAGCGATTACGTTGGCTATCAACATCGGGCGATAGTCCGAAGTCCCGGCCACCATCGAAAAAGGTTTTCGATAGTTAGCATCGAATTTTGAGCGATGACCATTTAAAATCTATGGGAGAGCAACAACACCTTCATTCTTACACCCAAACAGGGCTGGAGAAGCTGGGAAATTAACATCCACAACAGTCAAATGGATACGTTGCCCACATCTTAGGCAACACACTTAGGTTAAAAAAAGCCACAGAAAAAAAAATCACACAACATTCACTAACCCTGTCTGTACCACAGCATGATCCTTAAACCTGCATCACCCACAAATTAAAAAGTGCCAGAAGGCATATGATTTTAACCAAACATCTTACTTGAACTGGACATTGAAAAATCCCTGTTCCTGGAAAGCAGCATGAGCCCCAAACCTGCATGACCCCCAGATTTAAAAGTGCCGGAAAAAGGAGTCTTCAAACCCCCATTTTAGTTGAACTGGACATTGACTATACATGTCCTGGGCCACAGCATGACCCCAAACCTGCATGACCCCCAGATTCAAAAGTCCGGAAAAAGGAGTCTTTGAACCACCATTTTTTTTCAACGGACATTGACTATACCTGTTCTGGGCCACAGCATGAGCCCCCAAACCTTGCATGTCCCCCCAATTTAAAAAGTGCCGGAAAAAGGAGTCTTTTTTAACCACCATTTTAGTTTCACTGGACACTGACTATACCTTCATGGCCACAGCATAAGCCCCAAAAACCCGCATGACCACCACATTTAAAAAAGTGGGCCCGAAAAAGGGGGTCTTTCAACCATCAATTTTTTGTTTTCACTGGACAATGACTATACCTGTCCTGGGCCACAGCATGAGCCCCAAACCTGCATGACCCCCACATTTAAAAAGTGCCGGAAAAAGGAGTCTTTGAACCACCATTTTAGTTTCACTGGACATTGACTATACCTGTCCTGGACCATAGCATGAGCCCCAACCCGGCCAGACCCCCACCATCAAAAAGTGCCGGAAAAAGGAGTCTTTCAACCACCATTTTAGTTTCACTGGACATTGACTATACCTGTCCTGGGCCATAGCATGAGCCCCAAACCTGCATGACCCCCACATTTAAAAAGTGCCGGAAAAAGGAGTCTTTCAACCACCATTTTAGTTGAACTGGACATTGACTATATCTGTCCTGTACCGCAGAATGACCATTAAACCTGTCTGACCCACAGATTCAAAAGTGTAGGGAAAAGGAGTTTTTCAACCACCATTTTAGTTTCACTGGACATATACTGTCCCTGTCCTGGGTAGCGCTTGCCCCTCCGTATGAGTGCCGACCAATTGAGCTTCACTATGGAAATACTGGTGGTTAACGCTCCTTTCCACCCAGGTGCCCTTTTTCTTGGCATTCTTTTTCTTATTTTACTCAATGTGCTGGAGGAAATTGTCTCTGTACTTTGTTCTCTGTCCGTGCTCCATACTCCATGTCCTCTGAATAACCTACATCTGGTCAAGATTTCCTGTACCTCCCTTGTACAATTCAGAGGAATTTTTTACCACTATTTTGTATATGCAAGTTTTTTAGTAGTTTAATTCTAGAAAACACATTTTTAAAATAGGATGGAATCCCACCATGTCTTTGTTTCTCTTTTATTAATTGTATTAAATGGGTTGTCTCAATACAGGGATTGATAGCTATGTTAAAGATCTTGCAAAAACAAGTCATTTTGCAATATGTGTCCATTAACAGTGTCCTACCTATTCCTGTTTCTGACAGCACCATCACCCTTGAGCCACTCTTGACAATTGTGAAGAACAAATGTCTGTTAGAAACAACATTTTTTTTATAATAGGACCTGTAGTATAGCTGCATTTCAAAGCAAAATGCCCCCAAAAATTCAAAGCTTGACCCTTGAGCCACTTTGGACAATTGTGAAAAACAAATGTCTGTTAGAAACAACATTTTTTATAATAGGACCTGTAGTATTGCTGCATTTCAAAGCAGCATGACCCAAAAAATTATAAAAATGACTTCTCAGCCACTATTAAAAATTGTGAGGGAGAAATGCCACTTAAAAGCCACATTTCTGTTCCAAAGGACCATGAATATTGCTGTATCTCACAGCTTCATGACCCCAAAAAATTATAAATATGACTTCTCAGCCACTATTAAAAATTGTGAGGGAGAAATGCCACTTAGAAGCCACATTCTGTTCCAAAGGACCAAATTATAGCTGTATCTCACAGCAACATGACCTCAAAACCATTGACAATGCGAAAACTTCTTAAGATAAAGTGAGTAAATGGAATAACGGTGTTTTCATGAAACCTGCTGTCTTTTACAGTCTCCTCACAGCAAACACCAAAAAATGAACTGTTGGGAAAAGAGAATAAAAATTGCAGTAAGAAATGATCATTTTAAAAAACATTTTTCAAGAGGACCATTTCTGTTTGAAGAGGAATGTGAAGTAGACCGGCAACTAAATCGGTGACCTCGGCAATTGGGGCCACAACATTATCAGAGATCCATGCCTGATTCATCTTGATGAAAGTCAAACGATCCACATTATCTGTGGAAAGCCGGATGCGTTTGTCTGTAATGACTCCTCCAGCTGTGCTGAAGGTCCGCTCAGATATGACGCTGGCTGCTGGGCAGGACAACACCTCTATGGCATGATGAGCCAGCTCGGGCCATTTGTCCATTTTGGATACCCAGAAGTCTATTGGGTCCGGAACGCATACAAAAACATTGGTGTTGAGACGCAGATAGTCCGTGCACCATGATCTTAAGCTGATCTCTGTGTGTTGGATGTGTGCCCGCATTGCATGCGATGGTGAGGTGTAAACAAAGATTGCCAGAGGTCACCCATTAGGCTTCTGCCACCTTGCCTGCTGCTGCCGCTACGCCTACTTGGCACTCTACTGCTGTCACGTCGCTGATGTTGTTCCACCATGACATTTGGGGAACGTGAAGCAGACTCAACAGATGTCTCCATTGATCAATCAGCAAGGTCTCCATTTCCTGCATTTACTCTCTATTTGGGTGGGTGGAAGGAAAGTGCTGAGTTTTGTTTTGTACCGGGGATCCAGGAGGGTGGCCACCCAGTAACTGTTGTTCATTTTGATGGCCTTAATGCGAGGATCATGTTGGAGGAAATGGAGCATCCAAGCACTCATGTGAGAGATGGAGCCATGATTTCCCAGCCTCTGGTCGAGGAGCACTAGCAAACTGATCTTCCTCATCTCCTCCTCCGCCTCAAATTCGCGCCAACCTCTTTCCAAGGCAGGGACGTCGGTAACATCGGTGTCTAGGAATACCTCCTCCTCCTCCTCCGGCACAGCTTCAACACAGCCCTGACTTGCCTGAGATGATGCACCCTGAAGCTGATGTGCCACTTGCACTAGCTCTGACCCCGAACCACTGCCTAATGAAGACCGATGAAATTGTGAAACTGTCGGGCCTTGTAGATTTGACGGAGAGAAAGGCTCCGTGTCCGCATCTGTGTCCGTCTCCTCCTCCGTCGCTGGGGGGACCTGTTGTTTCAGAGTGTCCAACTATCGTTCCAGAACTAAGATCACCACAATGCTCTTGCTGACAAGGGCAATGTCCGCACTGACCATTTTGTGGTGGCTTCTTCAAAACTGGCAAGATGGTGCAGAGCTCTTTCACCTGCCTTCACTCTCGTGGCTCAACACCCCGAGGTCCGCACCACTGCTTGTCAGGCCATGTTCACTTCGTACTAGCGTAATGGCATTGCGCTGCTGCCACATTCGCTGGAGCATGTGAAGGGTGGAATTCCAGCGTGTTGCCACGTCAACAATGAGACGGTTGACGGGGAGGCCGAGCTGACGCCAGGCGGGACGAAGCAGGGTGCGAACGGCGGAAGTGTGAACTTAGACTTCGAGCCTTCCTCAGCAGGCAGTCCAGACCCGGGTAGCTCTTTAGAAATTTATGGACGACAAGGTTCATGACATGTGCCAGGCAAGGGATGTGCTCCAGCCTACCGATCTTAAGGGCGGCCAGCAGATTTCGCCCGTTATCGCACACCACCTTGCCTGGCACAAGGTTCTTGGCACCCAGCCAGCGCTCGATCTCGTTGCGGAGAGACGTCCACAGCTCCTGCCCTGTGTGTGGATGGTCTCCAAGACAGATTAATTTCAACACGGCCTGGTTTCTCAGGGCACAAGATGCCACCAGAGGACCTTGGGGGACAGAACCCTGCACCATCCCAGCGGATTTGAACAGTGTGCGCCGAGCCTGAGAGCCACCGTCACCCCCAGGGAAATCCACCCAGCTCATCTAGTGAGCTGTCACAGAGATATAGCGGCCTTGGCCGTGCTTACTAGTCCATGTGTCGGTGGTCAGATGGACTTTTCCGGCCACAGATGCAGACAACGCGCTTGAAATTTTAGATGACAAGTGGCTGGCCAGGGCAGGGACAGCTTTTCTGGCAAAGTAATGCCTGCTCGGCATCTGGTTTTGGGGGCAGGCAAGGGCCATGACGTGGCGGAAACCATCTGTGTCCACCAGACGGAAAGGCAACATTTCCAAGGCCAAAAGCCTGGCAATGCCGACATTCATCTTTTGGCTTTGGGATGGTTTGGGTAAAGTGTTTCTATCTGCTCCCAAACCTGGAAGACAGAAGGCTGCTGCTAGACTGGCCGCTGTACGGAGTGCAGGTCGTCAAACTGGCGGAAGGAGAAGGGGTAGGATGGGTCTCTGGTGGTGCTGGTGGTACTCGGGCAACGGTGGAGGCTGAAGCGGAGGCTGATCCCTGATCATGACTCTGAGAGACATGGGCAGCTGAGGAACGCTTGGTGGTGGCGGAGGAGGCGGAGACAGAGGGTGTGACAGTGGTTGGAGGCCCGGCGTCGGTCTGGCCTTTTTTGGCCAAGTATTGCCTCCATTTCAACTCATGCATTCGCTTCATGTGACTAGACATGTTGGTGGTGGTTAACCACCTAAGGTTCTTGCCACTACCTATGCGTTTACGGCAAATGCGGCATATGACATCGCTGGGTGAATCAGAGGCTTGCTCAAAGAAGGCCCAGGCTCGAGAGGTCCTGGACCTTTTTGACGGCGATAAGCGAGGAGCGGGGTTTGCGCTGACCGTGGCTGGCGGAATCATATCAGCGGACTACTGCGGCCGCCCCTCACCCTTTTTGAGGCTGAACCCGTACTGACACTACCCCATCGTCTTCCTCCTCCGACCACTGATGAAGCGCTCGCAAGCAAATTCTGCTGAAAAGACCACGTTGGATCCGCAATGTCGTCATCATCATCATCAACACAGGTGACTTCGTCGTCCTGACATTCTGCATCCAGGAGCTGCGGGCTACAAGCAAGAGGGACTGCAAGGCGTTGCCGACCGCCCGGAATTTTTGCCGATTGACCGGCTTCCTTCTCCTCCTCTGATGGCATCAGTAACTGGGCGTCAGAGCAGAGAAAATCATCCTCTTTGGCCTCTTGATCTTTTAACATGCCTTTTAACCGCATTTTGTCATCAAAGAGGTCTTCAGAAAATGGATTATCCACAGTGGTGGGTACACGAGTTGACATTTGGGCTGCTTCATGTTGGAACGGATGCTGGTGATGCTGATGACGACATTTGTGGCCGTGACTGGGAGGACGAGGAGGTAAGACTGCTGGATGCAGGTTGCATTAACCACTGAAGGACAGATTGGCGACGCTGTTCGTTACTGAGATTCACAGGGCCCTGACCCAGCGATGACAGGCCTGACGGTCCTGCAACTGATGATCCGCTGACATGCATGTTGTCGCCAGCACTGGAAGGAGCACCTTCTCTCGTACCTCTACCTCCATGTCCTACCCCCCTCTTTGCTCGCTTACCACCTGAATTTCGCTCCATGTTCAGAAATATACAAATTTGAGAAGGTATGGAAGAGTTTTGGAAAGTCTCTTATTAAAAGACGGCAAATCACAGCTATTCTCAAATCCCTCAAATCAAAACAAAATTGCTGGATTCAAATATAACTGCAAAGTAGATCTATCAAGTCAACAAAGCTGGCCTGCGCCAAAGTGAAAAAACACGTATCTGAAATGTATATGGATAATAATAGGTATTTTTGGCACCTATCAACCTGTGGTGACTAAAAAATTGCAGTATTCACATTTAAGTGCAAGTGCCTCAATGAACAAAGCTGTAGTGCACCAAAGTCAAAAACACGTATCTGTAATGTATTCGGATAATAAAAGGTATTTTTTGGCACCTATCAATTCACCTGTGGTAACTACACAATTGCTGGATTCAAATTTAACTGCAAGGTGGCTCTATCAACAAATCTGGACTGGGCAAAAGTGCAAAAAACTCGTATCTGTAATGTATTCGGATAATAAAAGGTATTTTTGGCACCTATCAATTCACCAGAGGTGACTACAAAATTGATGTATTCAAATTTAACTGAAAATAAGATCTATCAACAAAGATCGACTGCTCCAAAGTGAAAAAACACGTATCTGAAATGTAATCGGATAATAAAAGGTATTTTTTGGCACCTATCAATTCACCTGTGGTGACTAAAAAATTGCAGTATTCACATTTAAGTGCAAGGTGCCTCAATGAACAAAGCTGTAGTGCGCCAAAGTCAAAAAACACGTATCTGAAATTTATTCTGATATTACACTGTTTTATTTGCACCTATCTTCCTGTGCTGACTTGCTTGTTTCTATTTTAAGTACAAGGTGGATATTTCAACAAAGGTGGAATGGGCAAAATTGAAAATGAACACCTATCTGAAATGTATACTGATAATAAAAGTGGAGTTTTGCACCTAACAAAGAGACCTGCAGTTACTAGAAAAGATGTGTATCCTATAAGTTCAGGCTGCCCAATATCAAGGAAATATTTCAATAGAAAACTGTTAATAATAAAGCTATTGCAATGTCTACACTAAGTCTTGGTGAACTTTATCCAGTATTCTTTATAGAGCTTGTCTGTGTTTGCCCGCGGGGGCCCCCTCTCCGCTCCCCCCCGTGACTTTACAGCGGTAGATGCTCCTTAAAAATTCTCTACCTAACTATATAAAATCTTCCAATCTCTAATCTAACTAAATTGTAAGGATCACAGCTAATAGTAGAGGTTTCTCTGTGAAGAAATGTAACAATTTCGCTGAGCTGTTTGGACACAAGCAGAGCGCACGTCCTTCTGCTCTGAGACACTGGGAGACACTGAGGTTGAACAGGAAACGCTGTTCTATGTAAAACGAGGTCATGTGATTTTTCCAGCCAATCGCAACCATACACATCCCAGTCATGACGTCGCACACACACATCTCACCCTGCTCTATTCTGTAATCTGATTTGCTGGCCGCAAAAATTACAAGAAGGGCCGAAAAAGGCGCAATCTTAATAGATGATGCACAGATTTTAACCTAAATTATCGCATGATCTAAAAAATTCGATCACCATAAAAACTGTGCCGATTTCACCTTGTCGATAATAATCCCTCAACACTAATTATGTCCTTCCTCACTGATGGAGGTATTCTACCCGTCACCACAATCTCCTGACAGATCAGGTCACCAAGCGCTACATAAAGCTCTGCCAGAAGACCATCGCTGCCTGGGGTCCTACCGGGTGTAAAAGATTTTTTATCGGCAGAAAGCGGCTCCACTGCCATCAAGGGGGTATCCATAGATGCAGCACCTGAAGGGTATGTTCACACAGCGTTTTTTGGGTAGTTTTTTAACGCGTTTTACGTGCTGGAAAAAGACCCAAAAGTAGCCTCAGACAACCTTCAATTCTTCCTTCACTGAATATAATGTAAAATACGAAGCATATTTAACAAGTGTAATTACGAGCTATTTTTTGGACACAAAAACAGATGTAAAAGTAAGTGGTATTTCAATTCTAGAGGCATTTCTTTCTCGGAAAATCCCCATAGGAAATAATGGGGATATGATTTTTCAAAATACACTTCAAAATACACCTCTAATCAGGCATTTTTTTAAGCTGATTTGGAAGCTGATTTTGATGCAGAAATATACACTTCAAAAAATGTTGTGTGAACATACCCAAAGGATCAAGGGTGTTAGTGATACCGAACAGGAAATTATCAGCTGCCTCAGAATCCATGGATTTGAGGGAGTAGAGATCTCTGACCCTCATCACCTCTTCCTTCCCCATGTGCATTTTGTCAGTCTCATCTCACAGCTTGTTCAGGGGCATATAGCCCGCATGGAGCATTCTGAAAAAGAAAGAGTTACACTTTTCACTTTTTTCAAGGTTCTCCACCTTGGAATGAAAGAGGATTTGCTTGGAATCTTCCTCAAAGTGCCGTTTTAAATTATTCTTTCCTTCCCCCAGCTCTTCTCTGAGGTCCCATCCACACTGTTGGAGATCCTGCAGGGATTGTAGCTGGTGCACCAACTCTCTGAAGTATCTTTTTCTTCCCACCTGGCCAACCAGTACTTCACTCTGCACCAATAAGGGGCAAGTATCTGTCTGTATATGAGTGTCTGGTTTTTCTTTACTCCTAATCACATAGCAAGGCTCAGGGAGTTGGATGTGACTTGAGGACGCTACATCCACTAGGAGGTGCAGAGTCCTAGCTGTTCTTGCTCTTTTCTTTTTTAAAAAAATATTTATCTCACTGAAGTGCTTCCTTTTATATACTAATGCAGCTCCATTGTACATCACAGGAGAAAAATAGATATTGATATAGCTGGTTTGTTGAAATTTTTTTTCTTTGTAGACACTACAGCAAAATATTGTACCAGTGATAGTATGGGGACAAGAGTGAAACAAATGTGGAGTAGAAGTACAAAAGAACAATTTATGGTCTGTAGGCACTTCAATGAAGCCAGGCACTTCACCCTTTTTATACAGGTTTTTGTATGCAGATTGTTTAAAGCAAAATATTAGCAACATGCTCCATTAGAAGCAGTGTACTGTACAGTAATGGCCAAAAGTTTTGTGAATGATACAAATGTTAATTTTTACAAAGTCTACTGCATCAGGTTTTATAATGGCAATTTGCATCGACTCCAGAATGTTATAAAGAGTGATCAGCTTAACAGCAATTAAACACATTTCCACTTCATTGCAGGCCTGCCTTAAAAGGACCAGCTAACATCGTTTCAGTGATTGCTCCATTAACACAGGTGTGGGTGTTGATGAGGACAGGGCTGGAGATCAATCTGTCATGATTAAGTAAGAATCACACCACTGGACACTTTAAAAGGAGGCTGGTGCTTGGCATCATTGTTTCTCTTCTGTTAACCATGATTATCTCTAAAGAAACACGTGCAGTCATCATTGCACTGCACAAAACCGGCCTAAAAGGGAAGAGTATCGCAGCTAGAAAGATTGCACCTCAGTCAACAATCTATCGCATCATCAAGGAATTCAAGGAGAGCGGTTCCATTGTTGCCAAAAAGGCTCCAGGGCGCCCAAGAAAGACCAGGAAGCGCCAGGACCGTCTCTTAAAAGTGTTTCAGCTTCGGAATTGGGCTACCAGCAGTGCAGAGCTTGCTCAGGAATGGCAGCAGGCAGGTGTGAGTGCATCTGCACACACTGTGAGGCGGAGACTCATGGAGCAAGGCCTGGTGTCAAGGAGGGCAGCAAATAAGCTACTTCTCTCCAGAAAAAACATCAGGGACAGACTTATTCTGCCAAAGGTACAGGGAGTGGACTGCTGAGGACTGGGGTAAAGTCATTTTCTCAGATGAATCCCCTTTCCGAATGTTTGAAACATCTGGAAAACAGAAAGAAATAGGCAGCTCACCTGCAAATAGACAGTCTTATAGACCTGTGGCGATGCTGTGCCTCAATCCGCGTTCATGACACGCTATCAGTGTGTAGCTCAATAGAGAAAATGGATTGGCACCAGCAGAGATGGGAAGTAAAATCCAAAGAAATTTATTCGGTTTCCATATTACAATAGCCACAAACAAGCCACATAGAAGTACAACGTGTGCAAACGAAGACAAACAGTTAGAGGGGTGACCAGCTGACGCGTTTCGGGCTTGGCGTAGCCCTTAGTCTTAGCATCTGGAAAACAGCTTGTTTGGAGAAGACAAGGTGAGCGATACCACCAGTCTTGTCTCATGCCAACTGTAAAGCATCCAGAAACCATTCATGTGTGGGGTTGCTTCTCAGCCAAGGGAATCGGCTCTCTAACAGTCTTGCCTAAAAACACATCCATGAATAAAGAATGGTACCAGAATGTCCTCCAAGAGCAACTTTTCCCAACCGTCCAAGAGCAGTTTGGTGATCAACAATGCCTTTTCCAGCATGATGGAGCACCTTGCCATAAAGCAAAGGTGATAACTAAATGGCTCAGGGAACAAAACATAGAGATTTTGGGTCCATGGCCTGAAAACTCCCCAAATCCTAATCCCATTGAGAACTTGTGGTCAATCATCAAGAGACGGGTGGACAAACAAAAACCAACAAATTGTGACAAAATGCAAGCATTGATTGTGCAAGAATGGACTGCTATCAGTCAGGATTTGGTCCAGAAGTTGATTGAGAGCATGCCAGGGAGAATTGCAGAGGTCCTGAAGAAGAAGGATCAACACTGCAAATATTGACTTGCTGCATTAACTTATTCTAACTGTCAATAAAAGCTTTTGTTAATCATAATATGATTGCACTTGTATTTCTGTATGTGATAAAAAAAACATCTGACAAACACACATAAAAAACCAGAGGGCAACAGATCATGTGAAAATATAAGATTTGTGTCATTCTCAAAACTTTTGGCCATGACTGTATACTAGCCCAATTTCATTTGAAGCAAAAAGGGAATCAAAAGCACTAGTTGTAAATATACTATGAGGGCAGATACACATAACAGTGTTCACAGAGCTGGTATAGCTTCTACAGCATAAAACTATACAGGCTATATCTACTTTCATACAGGCTCTAAAGCACTCCATGTTTGTCGATATCCTCCCTTAGAAGCAATGCTTGAATAGCTCCATAAATACAAAGACCAATGAAACAACAAACCACTTTTTTTTCTATTTGATTTAGAGGATATTAAAAAAAAAAAAACTCTGTATTTATATTTTATGCAGTATTCAAGCTTTGTTTTAACACTGTTTCTGAAAATCCACCAAATTTTATTCTATTTAATGACTGCCTGCATCTTTATGAAGTACATTAATGTTTTATGGAAAGTGTGTTTCTTTAAGTACCGTAAATCCTTTTCCAGCTGTATTTGTAGGGGCTGTCTTGAGACGTCCAGAGCACCTGAACTGACAAAAGTGATTACATTTCAGTCCATGAGAATGAGTCATGAATCTTGCCTGTTCTTGCAGCTTAATAACCTCCCTGGAAATCACACACCACATTTCTCACTTTGTTCTGGCCGCATGCCATATTACTTGCCAAGTCAACCATTTTATTCCAAAGGCTTTGCTTTTTTTTTTTTTTTTCTAAAGATCCAGTATATGTCTCATAGCAACAGTTGTAATTTACTTGACCACACTATGCTCAAAAGTTGATAAAAAAACAAGCATGTTTCATATGTACAGTATTCATCATAAATAAGAGTCCTTAGAATAATGAATTTAGCATTTTCCCAACTTCGACAATTTTAATGTCACCATAGAATGTAAACCTTAATACAGTTTGGAAAATTTCTGTATATATGGAATACATACAGCTAAGAGGTGATTTTCTTTTCTGTATTGTACGTCACATAATTTTTATAGGAAAGAGAGATCAAATAAGTGTGGTGGTATAACTCCTTGTGTATGTAGAGTTGTGGGCCTGGTCTGGGTTAAGGGCTGCAGCCGGGAATAAAAATCAGCCCTGGCACTAAGCCCCCAGCAGCCTACATACAATATCCGCTTACAAAATGTCCCTTGTTCTCGCACCTCGCCACTTTCTAAAATAAACTGCGCTATAAAGGTGCTTTCACACGGAGCAATTTAGTTGCATTTTTGATGGTTTTTTGGTGCGTTTTTGTGCAGAAAGGCAGAGTAGTTAATGCTGTACATTTCTGCACAAAAAATGCATCAAAAAATGCACCAAAACCGCTCTGTATTAAAGCAGCCTACACACAAGCAAGAAAGAAACCGTGGTGCAGAGAAACCCCTCATCACAGAGTCAGGTGTGCACTTGCTTTACAATCAGGGACAAGCCCACACTGACACTACATAAACACCAACATAACCTACAACCCCACCAATCACATCACCAGTAGTCAGGTCACCATCACATGAATACAGCACTGATTCAGCACAGAAGTAAAATGAACCCTGACAGCAGGGACTCACAGGAGACGTCAGCGCTGATGGGAGTTGTTCTCTTCTCCTTTTCTTCTCCTTCTGGCCCAAACCTCCATGATGTCTTCCCTTGTTGTTCCATTCCATTTCTTTCTCTGTCCGGTACAGCATGCAATGTCTTCTTCTAGTGGTCACTACTCGTCCCTGTAGAATTTACCACAAATACATCTTAGGCTCTTCTCTTTTCCAACACTTTCCTATCAATTCCCCAAACAGCGTATGTTAGACCATAAAAATTAGAAATTAAAAAATATCAGATAAGTGGCATGTAAATAGGTAGATCCCCATTAGGCAGGCAGGGACAGTATGCAGGCAGGCAGGCAGGGACAGTACACAGGCAGACAGGGCCACTTATAGGCAGACAGGGCCACTTATAGGCAGCCAGGGCCAGTATATAGGTAAGCAGGGGCAGTATATGGGCAGGCAGGACCACTTATAGGCAGCAAGGGACACTTATAGGCAGCCAGGGCCGGTCTACATGCAGGCAGGGGCAGTATATAGGCAGCCAGGGCAGTGTATAGGTAGCCAGGGCTATTATAGGCAGCCAGGGCAGGGTATAGGTAGCCAGGGCAGTATATAGGCAGCCAAGGCAGTATATAGGCAGCTAGGGCAGGGTATAGGTAGCCACGGCAGTATATAGGCAGCCAGGGCAGGGTATAGGTAGCCAGGGCAGTATATAGGCAGCCAGGGCAGGGTATAGGTAGCCAGGGCAGGGTATAGGTAGCCAGGGCAGTGTATAGGTAGCCAGGGCAGTGTATAGGCAGCCAGGGCAGGGTATAGGCAGCCAGGGGCAGGGTATAGGCAGCCAGGGCAGTATATAGGGCAGGGTATAGGTAGCCAGGGCAGTGTATAGGTAGCCAGGGCAGTATATAGGGCAGGGTATAAGTAGCCAGGGCAGTATATAGGGCAGGGTATAGGTAGCCAGGGCAGGGTATAAGTAGCCAGGGCAGTATATAGGGCAGGGTATAGGTAGCCAGGGCAGGGTATAAGCAGCCAGGGTATAGGTAGCCAGGGCAGGGTATAAGTAGCCACTACAGGATATTGGGCAGGGTATAGGCAGCCAGGGACAGTAAGTAGGTTAGAAAAAAAAAATAATAATACTCACCCGCTGTCCCCTCCTCTTCTCCTGCTCCAGAGCAGCCGCTGGCTTCCTGGTACAGGCCGCGGAGCAGGGGCGCGATGACGTCATCACATCGCACAGCCTCCTGGGAGCTGAAGAGACGGGATCAGTAGATCCCAGCTGTTCAGCCTCGGCTGCTGCCTGCACCGCGTGGTGCAGGCGGCAGTCGTGCAGCGAGGGGGGCCTGTTGGCCCCCTGGCACAGGGGTCCAGGTCGCATATGCGACCATTGCGGCCCCTGTGCGTGCGCCGGCACTCGGGGCCCGCCGGGGGGGAAATGCCCGGTTTGCCCTATGGGCAGTCCGGGTCTGGCTGCAGCTGTGCCTGCTTTTCCACCACCTTACCGGGTCGCACTGTGGTGCTTGGGGCGGTCTGTGCTCCGGCCAGCTCCTACTCACTTGTCCCCACTCCACACACAGCCTGGCTGTCCTCCTCCGCAGTGTCTTCCTTCTTCAGCTGCTGATGCTTCTACTGCATCTCCATTTCTGGCAAGTAGGGACAGCGCGAGCTAATGCAATTTTTCTCCAGCCAATTATCTCTTCCCAAGGGGCTTTTAGGGACAACATACTGCAATCCTTGCCCAGTTGTTGGTGTCTATCCCTGGTGTTGGTTCACTCCTGTGCATTTTCCTGGTTTGCCTTACTGTTGCATAATCCTTCTGCTACATCCCTGACTCTGCCTTATCTGCCACCTGTGCTGACCTGTTGCTCATGCCCTGACTACATTCCTGCGTCATCCTCCTGTAACTTGGTTGTCATTGCAAAGACCTAAGTTGGGGGTAAGGACCTGGGGGTTTCCCGCAGGAAAGTCTGTCCAGCCTTGCAGCGGGCTCCGATGAAGACCCGTACACCTAGGAGTGGAGTCTAAGTTATGTCAACCCTCCTATGTGACCTGCAAATCCACCTGCTGTCCTCAGTGCCAGATTGTAACTGTACAACTGGGCCATGGATCCTGCTGACATGCCTCTACCAGATGACTAAAGTCTCATCGCAGAAATTACGCACCAGGGCGCCCGTCAAAAGCAACTATTTCACATTTTGCACAACCTAGATGCTCTGTGAGACAAGGCAGCCACCAGCAGGTACCGCCCCCTTATTTCACAGCAGTAGTAGATAGAACAGGCCACAGGTCTGTTCTCTCTACCATAACGGCCATCTCATTTGTATGTGCGTCCTTGGGATGTACATACAATTAAGATGTACAGTGGAGCGGAGAGAGCTGTGCACTCCCTGCCCCTTGCGTACATTGCTGTGCAGGCGGCACGAGGAAGTGATGTCCTCATGCCACCAGCTTCCTGTCCTAGGCCCCAAGCCTAAAGCACAAGGCATGGAGCCGGGAGAAGATGGAGACGTTGGGGAGCGCGGAAAGGTGAGTACCTACACCAGTGGCGTTGCTAGGCAGTTTTAATTGGGGCACAAGTCCCGGATAAAACTGCTTGTGCCCCGAACCTCAGATCATCAGGTTCCAGGCTGCTGCTGCAGACCTGGAGCGCCGACGATCTGTTCAGCTGGATGTGCGTCCTCTGGACGCACATACAGCTCAGGGCCGTTCCTAAAGTGCAGGCAGGGAGTAAGGTGACTGCAGGATGTGACGGGAGCTTAGAGGGAGTAGGGGGCGCTGACTACTCACACAGCAAAGTTCCTGACTGTCAGGACGTTATGTGCTGCAGCCACGTTTAGCAAAAGGTCCTGGCAGAGTAAGGAAGTACTGGCCGACAGTGAGTGAGAAGCTCCGCCCCCTGCTGTGCTCTGCTCCTGGGTCCCGGACAATGTCCTGCAACTACACAGCTTTCAATATGGTGTCAACAGCAGCAGCAGCTTCATAGGTGCCCATATTCTAGAGGTCTCAAGTGAGTGACTAGCCTCACTGTAGAGACAAGTACTAAATAGAATAGTAATAGGGGTGGAACAACATCTTCATGAATATGAACTGTATTAGATGTATATATGTCTGTGTATACATGTGTGTGTATGTACATGTGTGTGTATATGTGTATGAATATGTATGTATATGTGAGTATACACATGTGTGTATATGCTTATATGTGTGTAAACATGTGTGTATGTATGTATATGTGTGTATACATGTGTGTATATGCATATATGTGTGTATACATGTATGTATGTATGTATGTATGTATGTATATGTTATGACAGAGTGTCTGGACTGGTCCTAGAGGAAAGGTATATATGCCCAAGATTCCTTATGTCCAGGTAAAGAGCAACCAGATAGTGAAGAGTCAGAGATCTAAAAGATCTCTATGTATAGGGTTTAGTAAAACCCATTTGCAAGGGCTGCTTTGCTGGAGTGGGGATAGCGAGGGTGGGCCCCACTCCACCTGGGCAGTCCGGGTCTTGGGCTGCCTGATTAAGTTTAGGTGTGTCTGCCTCATATAAGGTCAGAGCTGCAGACACACACTCTCTCTCTCACCCTGGGACAGGTTAACTGCACAAACCTGTGGGAGCCCCTACTTGTGGTACAGGAATATTGTTGTGTTGAGTGTCTGGTATTAGGCCGGCACTGTTATATAGAGGTTTTTCTTATGTTTAGTTAGAGCCGGACATGCTTAGGATTTGTTTTGTTTGTTTTATTTTATGTACCACATGCTAAACAATAAAACTATCTGCGGGCAGTTTTAAACGAACTTTCCTTGTCGTTTGGACTTTCTGTGCCCGTCTACCCAGGAGACGACCAACCCGCTACCTAATCCCTTACAATATGTATACATGTGTATGTAAATGTGTATGTACTATATATGTGTGTTTATGTGTATATACACACATATCCACAATATCGCCCCATTCACGGTGCTAAACATAATCCTGCTCGGTGTGTCCCTTACACATGTAAACTACAACCTGATGATCAATTATATTTGAATATGATTTTTTTATACTTGTCATTTGTCAGGGTTGCATATGTTTTAAGTTAGCTGCTGCAGCCAGACTAAGGGTATATTCACATGGCGTAATTTTGCGGTGTATTTGCGCTTCAATACACCCGACATGGCACGTCAATTCCGTAATTCATAGCTCTCTATGAGAGCTATAAATTACCCATCGTCTCCCCCGGCGTACAATACGGTGGTATAGTATGACGGGGGAGAGAAGTGTAGGTCCCTTCTTCGCGTCGCTTACGTACAGTACGCGTGGCAGTACGCCGTGTGAACATATTTTATGTTCACACAGCATATAGTGTAATGTACCTGTGCGCATCGCTATATGCCTACTGTTGGAAGTAAGCGCTGTCCAGTGTGTAATTTCAGCAGCGCTCCGGCCCACCTCCCATCCACTTTCACTTTTGCCCCTGAAAGAAGTGGCATGTCACTTATTTTTATGGGCGGGTTCTGTGTGCCAGCGAAAACAACTGGTAATCATAGCACTCACTGCTATGATTTTACCGTATTTGTGTGGCGTACTTTGGGCGCATTACAGCACAGTTATGCCCCACAAATACGCTGTTTATAATCACACAACGTAATGTTGGTCCGTACTTCGGCACGTAATTGCGCTGCAATACACCCGTCGTATGGGCCAACTTTATGGTAATTCATAGCTCTCACTGAGAGCTATGATTACCTGTTCTGGGGAGAATAAATATAAGTGAGAGCTTCAGAGGGACACGTTGGCCACCGTTTTTCTCTGTAAAAATACATGCCGCACCTCACAATGGGGCGTGAAAAATGCCATGTGAATGCAACCCTACTGAGCAAAACTTAACACAGAGGGCCCAGGCCCCGGAAGTTTTGGGACCTTAGCAACACCCCTGACCTACACACTGGAGGCCCCTGTCAATCGCCCCGGGGCACCTATCTACCTATGCAGCCCCTGGGGCCCCTTTCGACCTATGCAGCCCCCTGGGGCCCTTATCTACCTAAGTAACCCCCAGTGGCCCCTATCTACGTATGTAACCCCCTGGGGCTCCTACCTACCTATGTTACCCCGGGGGCCCCTATCTTCTGCCCGGAGGCCCCTATCTACTGGCCGGGGCCCCCTAACTCCCTGTCTACCACCCGGGGGCCCCCATCTACCTATCTAACCCTCGGAGGCTCCTCTGTAACCTCTGGGGGCCCCTATCTACCTATGTAACACTCGGTGGCCCCTATCTACCACCCGGGGTCCCCTATCTACCGCCCGGGGCCCCTATCTACTTAGCTACTTCCTGGGGGCCCCAATCTACCTAGATACCGCAATGGGGGCCTGCAATCTATCTAGCTATCACTCAAAGGCCCCTATTATACCTGCCTACTGGTGTCCCCCTAATCTACCTGCCTGCCTACTGGTGTCCCCCTAATCTACCTGCCTGCCTACTGGTGTCCCCCTAATCTACCTGCCTGCCTACTGGGGGCCCCTAATCTACCTGCCTGCCTACTTTAGGGGCCCCTAATGTACCTGCCTGCCCACTGGAGGGCCCTAATGTACCTGCCTGCCTACTGGGGAGCATCTAATGTACCTTCCTGCTTACTAATTTATATGCCTAACTACTGGGGTGCCCCTAATTTATCTGCCTAACTACTGGGAGGAGGGCCTATTTTATCTGCCTACCCCTATTTTATCTGCCTACCTACTGGAGGGCCCATAATTACCAGGGTTACCAGGGGGTAATTATTAACATTTCGGGCACTATGGATGGGGAGTTTGTACATGGAGGGTACACAATTGGGAAAATGATAAAAAGTAAGGAGTCTAAGGTGTTTGTGTTGTGAATTCTGCAGGGATGAGTGGTGGACGGAAGAAGTCATCATGGAGGTCTGGACCGAATAGAGAAGAAAAGGGGAAAGTAAATGACTCATCACAGAAACATCACCTGTGAGTCACTAAATGTAAGTAAACTGCCTGCAAAGCACCTGTGTACCTGGTAACTACCACTATATGATCACTGTATGAGGGTAATATTGGTCTTGGTGTACTGGTTTATATTCAGTAACAGTACTATGGTATTATTCAGTCTCTTTATGGTGGTAATGATGTGGCGGTGTTATTTGGTCCAACTGTACGGGGCCTCAAAATTACTGATGGTGGCCTTGGGCCCGACTCCAGTCTGCTCCAGCTCTGGTTCCTGTTCAGATGCCTGCTCTGCTTCCGGTGACTACAAGCAACTCCTCTCTGCACTTGCCACTTCCTCTTTACTCAGTGGAAACCTCAAAATTTGCAGTGGGTTCCTGAACCAGTGTACTATACACTATGAGGTCCTGGCCCACCAATTCCTCTCATTTCCCTGCTCTTCGGCGAAGCTCTATCTTGATTCACTCCCCTCTGGCAATTAGGGGAGCCACTGACCAACGGTATGTATATATATGTATATGTATATATATATATATATATATATGTATATGTATATATATATATATATATATATGTATATGTATATATATATGTATATATATATAATATATATATAAATATATATATATATATATATATATATACATATAATATATATATAATAAATATATATATATATATAATATATATATCCACTGCACACCAAAAGTGCGATTAGAAGAAGAGGTAGATTTATTTACAGAGGCCAGGATCTTTATACAAAATAAACAGTATTGCACTAGTTCAAAAAATTATTCTCAGATGTGTGTATAAGAGAATATGGGATATACAATGATCAATTTTGTGCTTCAAGATGTCAGATAACAATACTTTTGTGCATCAAGTCTGCTTTATGCCCTAAACATGTTTGTCCTTCCTCCAATACACACAGCCCTACTTGACCGCATATTTATGCCTTTATCCACTCAGGACTTTACAGCTATCTCTGAGCGCACAGCATTTTTGCTTATCCTATGACTATGTGACTACCTATAAGATTCTTTACAATTCACCCCTTACTTTTATCACCTATAGATGTCACTTGAGAAAGGCTTCACGAAATGTTGTATTGTTATCTGACATCTTGACGCACAAAATTGATCATTGTATATCCCATCTTATCTTATACACACATCTGAGAATAATTTTTTGAACTAGTGCAATACTGTTTATTTTGTATAAAGATCCTGGCCTCTGTAAATAAATATACCTCTTCATCTAATCGCAATTTTGGTGTGCGGTGGATTTATATATAATATATATATAAATATATATATATATATATATATATAATATATATATATAATATATATATATATATATAATATATATATGATAGGTTGACCTTGTTGGTCGTTTTCCACTATATAGCACCCGCCTTTTCCCTACTTATATTGGTGTGCGTAACCATTCTCTATATACTGACCAACAGTCTGTTGGACTTCCTGACCGCTTTCCATAAGATTTTTGAGGAACCAGGTCGCACTTCCTCTGCTGTGTCTTCACTTCTCTGGCTTCATCAGGGAGTTTCCACTGTGGGCCAGTATGCAGTGCAGTTCTGGGCCCTCTCTTCTGAATCTGCCTGCAACAATGAGGCTTGGAGGCTTCCTTCTGGGAAGGCCTAGCAGGCCGCATTAAAGATAAGCTTGCCGGCCGCAACCTGTCCACCACATTGGACAACCTCATACCTCTGGCTACCTGCATTGATGTCTGATTCACAGAGCGGCAACAAAAGATACACCAGAAACAAAAAACCTCACTAAACTGCAAGGTTCCCAGTGTGGCGCCTGTCTTCCAGTTCCCATTCCAGTTAGCACCTTCAATGTTATGAGAACCTATGAAAGTGGAGAGAGCCCAGCTATCAGAGAAAAAAAAGGCTCACTAACCAATCTCCATGGTAGCACCAAGGACCTTCTACTGAAGCATTGCACTGTCCGGGAAACTTCAGGGCTTAGGTTTTGTAGGAGAGGCGACTCTGGGTGAAGATACTTCTCTTCACAGGTGACCCTGCCATTCACTCTGGTCCTTCCATATAGCTCCAGCCTTCAGGTGGCAGCCTTTTTATACTCTTTTTCCGCAGGGAACTTTAACCATCCTTCCCTGGTTGTCAAATATAACTGGCCTGTGACTTCCCTGACCAAGCCACTCTCGGTCTCTTCTGTCTATGGGGAGGTCCTTCCCTGTACCATCAGGTACTGCATGAAATTCTGCATGTGTAAGTGCTGCTCCTAGAACAGATCTCCTTCTTCATGTTCCCCTGTTCCTCCGGTACTATACTCCTGCGACTACTCTGGCTGCGCACTCATGCTCCTGGGATTGATTAGTGAACTGGTAAAGTGACGTGTTGGAGTGACCACTGTCTTTCCTCCAGCATCCCCCTTGTTTAGTCGGAGTCACAACATTGCTGTCTTCTAGCCCTGCTCCTCCCGGAATCCATGCTCACTATTGTGATTTCGCAGGTGTCTTTTGAAAAAAGGTACTCACTGGCCATATGACTGCCCGATCGAGCTTCAGCCAGGTACTGCCCCTCTTTGCAGTAAGGTGTACCGTCTGTCCCAGCCCGAAACTGAAGCCATGTTGGCATTCATTTTTTGATAGCATCAAAGGTGCCAAGCTCTTCTCCCAGTTTGAGCTCCAGGGTGCCTATAATCTGATCCATATCCATCAAGGAGACGAGTGGAAGACTGTACACTTAACACCTGAAATGGAAATTTTAAATATATTGTGATCCCCTGTGGACTCTGCAATGCTCCTGCTGTTTTTCAGAAATTTGCGAATGACACCTTCTGAGACGTGCTCTATGAATGTGTCCTGGTCTATCTGGACAAAATCTTGATCCTTTCTCCAGATCTCAACTCCCACCGAACCCACGTCCACAGGATACTAGCCTGCCTCAGAAAAAACATCTAAACAGCAAATTGGAAAAGTGCTTCAGTTTGTCATTCTTGGGGTAGATCGTCTCAGTCCAATGTCTTCAAATGGGCCCTGACAAGTTGACTGCTGTTCTCAACTGGCCACGCGCTGTGAGCAATCCAGCAATTTATTGGATTCACAAATTATTACCACCAGTTCATCCCACACTTTTATACCTTTTTGTGGCTCCTATTGTCACCCTCACCAAGAAGACAGCAACCCTCACTTGTGGACACTTGAAGCAGATGAAGCATTCGTCATTGAAATTTACCTTCTCCTCTGCAGTGGTGCTCCATCATCAAGACCCAGAGATGTCTTTTTTCTTGGAAGTTGACATCTCCTAAATCGGTGCTGGAGCTGTCTTTCTACAGAAGTCGACCTGGGGCAAATTCTTTACCTGTGGATTCTTCTCTAAGACCTTTTCTCTTGCCAAGAGGAACTACTGCATTGGAGAGAGAGAGCTGTTGGCCATTAAGTTGGTCTTGAAGGAGTGCCAACACCTGCTAGAGGGAGCTCTACATTCTCTAACGATCTACATAGATCATAAAAGTTTTATATGTCCTCAAACGGCACGGAACTTAAACCATCGCCAAGCCCGCTGTTCCTTGTTCTTCTCCCGCTTCAGCTTCTGCCTCCACTTTTGGCCAGCAGTCAAAAATGTCAAAGTTGATGCTCTATCTCGGGCATCTGACGTCTCAGATTCTGTACCTGACCCACAGCACATTATACTCCCGGATTGCCTGAACACTGCTGCACCAGTAAAACAGTTTGAAATTCCTCCAGGGAAGATGTATGTATGTCTAGCTCTAAGGAAACGGATTCTGTCTGTCATGCCTCCTGTGTTGCCAGTCACTGAGGTCTCCGCAAATCCCGCAACCTGGCCTCCCGACACTATTGGTGGCATACACTTGTTCAAGATGTTATGGACATTGTTGCTGCATTTTCTAATTATGCCCATAACAAGAGCTCTTACCAGAAGCCTGCTGGCCTCCTGCAATCTCTGACTGTGCCCGAAACTCCTTTGACCCACGATGTTATGGATTTTATTATGGATGTACCAGATTTCACGGGCTGCTCTGTGATTGGGTTGCTGTGGATTGTGTTTCAAAGGTGACACAATTGATCTGCAGCCAAGTTAGCTTATCTCTCTTCATACTCCACATATTCCGTCTGCAGGGGATGCTAACCATATTGTCTCCGACAGAGGGGAACAGTTTACTTCCCGATTCTGTTGTGCCCTCTGTTCCAAGCTCCAAATTCAGCTTGACCTGTGATTGGTATACGATCCTAATAATAAACTAATAATCAAGTAGAATGGGTGAACCAGATACTGGGAGGCTATCTTCGTTACTTGGTGTCTGCACAGCAAGATGACTGGGTGGACCTGCTGCCCTGGTTGGAATTTGCTTATAACAACCATTCCAGCGAGTCCTTGAAGCATACTCCTTTCCACATCATTTTTGACCAGCACCCTCGCCTCCACAGATGTTCTGGCAATCGACCCCCAACTACACAACTTCCAGCTTAAAGTACATGGCAATAAGCCTGCCAAAGTCTTCTGCAATCCTCTGCCCGGATCAAAAAAACAGGTTGACAAGAAGCGCAGGCCTCTGCCTAGATTCCATCCCAGAGACAAGGTCTGGTTTTTGGCAAGAAACATACACCTGCGAGTACAAAGCCTGAAGCTGGCACTCTGTTACCTCCGACCTTCCCCTTCCTCCGGCAATAAAATCCAGTGACTTACAAACTCTGCCTCCCTCCATCTCTCCGCATTCCTAATGCGTTCATGTGTTCCTTCTTAAACCACTGTCCTCAATCGGTATTCCCACAAGATGATTGTTCAATCATCTGTCTCTTTGGCTGGAGACACCTATGAGGTGAAAGAGATCCTAGACATGAGGCGATCCCGAGGCAAAGTCTTGTACCTTTTTGATTAGAAGGGTTATGGTCCTGAAGAGAGGTTTATGGAGCCACGGGAAAATATTGACATCCCCATGTTAATCCAGCAATTTCACAAAATCCAGGCTCAGAAAAAGAGGCATATCCTCATGTTAAAGTATTCTCCTTGCCACCATTAAGTTGTTATAAAAGATCTTCTAGTTTACGAAACAAGCTAATTAAAGCCGATGTTGGTTCCCAATCTAAAATTCCATAACAAAATTTTCTACATCCTCGAAGAATGGGTACATACCCCTGTTTGAATTGTAATCAATGCTCTAACGTGCTAAAAGGGGAATATCTGACACATCCACACACGGGTGGATCGCAATTAAAATTTTTTTTACTTGCAAATCACGATTTGTTGTCTACGTCATCAAGTGTAGATGCGACTTCGCTTCGCATACGTGGGCGAAACATTGCAGCGGGTATGAGACCACATTGCGAAACACAAATCGACTATAAGATGTAAGGATCTTATGTTACCCATGCCAGCTCATTTTATTGAGAATGGACATAGGGCCACATGTATGAAAACTGTCTAGGTCTAAAACTTTCTTTGTTGCCCATAGCAACCAATCAGAGTTCCCCTTTCATTCCATTTAATGCTCTGAAAAAAATAAAGGGGGGCTCTGATTGGTTGCTATGGGCAACAAAGAAAGTCTTAGACCTAGACCGTTTTCTTACATGTCTCCTATAATGTTTCCCAATTAAGATATCAAATTATCAATCAAGTACCACCACATCGTCGTGGTGGTAACCGTATCCAGATGTTTAAACAGAGAGAATCCTACTGGATACATAAATTGAGAACTCTGACACTGGGTGGGCTCAACAGAGAATATGATTTTGGTATTAATTTATAATTATAGTGAACACTCTTTGATAATGTATATCTTGATAAATCATGTGCCTATTTGGGTTTGTAATTGATCTATGATCATTTTTGATATAGTGAGGATTTAAACCAAATTAATTAGTTAATTATTCTAAGTGGTCTTCATGTTGATCTTGTATCGGCTTTGTTTGACTAAGGGAGCCACGTTTAACATGAAGACAGGGCACGCATGCACAGTAGGGCCCAATAGTGCGGATTCACCATGTTGGTTATGGGCGCTCACACAGCACATGCGCAAGTTCCATATAATGTCGTGTGAGAGACGCTGGGTAAGCGCCGGCTTACCACACACCACACATGGGTGAGTACTCTCAAGGAGCTCTTCCTTATTACATTGATAAAAATGAACTAGAGGTCTTTAGTATTCTGTTTAACTGATTATATTACGGGCAAAACTATACTAATACCATACATTTTAGTACATTCTTGATAATATAATGGATTTGGGGTTTTTTTCTCTTATGATAAGCTGTCATATATGGGGCATGATAATTAGGGCATACATATGAGTAAGGTATAGTTCCATTAATGGGACATACTATGTTGGATATTCTTTGTAAGTGTAGTAATATTATGGGAGCAAGCTGGTTTATAGTTGGATACATCATTTATTTTATTTGATTGCAATCATTGTTCTTTCAAGGGCACTCTGCATCTTGAGGTGGTGATATTGTGATATTAAGATCAGGAGGTCTTTTACATTAAGCTGCATATATGTATACATGTATGTATGCATGTATGCACTAATTCATACATAAAATGATGGTGGTTTACTAACGTGTATTCCCCAAAAAAAACTTTTTACTGGGATAGACTGTATCTTTTTGAGAAATTGAATTCTTGGTTCTTTAATCTAGTTCAACATCTTGAAATTATATTTTAAATCAGGTATCATAAAAACTAAATAATGAAAGCTGGAAATGAATATGAAGTACATAGTGAAAGAGTGAGTAAATGAAAAAATTGATTATAAGATTGTCAATTTATTTAAATGTACTAACATTCGCTAATAATAATTTTTTGATTTAATATTTTTGTCTGTGTTTTGATACTAATTTGTGTATTGTTTTATTAACCTTTTCTAGATTCCATTGAGAAAGGTCCTTATCGGACCGAAATTTTTTATATAAATGTGATCACACTTGTATTTTACTCTACAAATTGTGAAATATTAAGCCGGATGAACAATGTTTTGTAAATAAGTATATGTTTAATAAAGAATTTGAGTACCATCATAATCAATTTCTGGATACAATTATTTAATGTTTTAAACAAGAGTGCAGACTTCTTTACATTTGCAGGTCCTGGCAGTGACAGCCGACGCAGGGGGGCGAACACAGTCACCCGAACGGGGGGGGAACAAAACTAGGATGGACAGATTTTGGCAGAACAGCATGTGGCAGATGAATTAACGGGACAGGTGTAGATAAGACCAGGGCAGAAGTAGTGTAAATGGATTCACTAAGGCGCAACAACGGGGATGTTACGGGGAAGGGACACCAACATTTGGCGCAGTACAGGGAAGGGGAAAATCCCAAAAAACCCCCTCCCAAAAGGCCATAGGGGAGAGAGAATTCCCTTTCAGTGCACTGCCCCTTTAAATCCAGGAGACCACTCACGCTACCCCTGGGCCAGGCGGCGGGGAGGAAGCAGGAGGGGGCCGGGGTGAGGGAACCCCGTTGAGTGAGCGCGGGAGGGGGGGGCTTTTGGGCGAATGGGCGGGGGTCAGATCACAATTCACACCTTATAGTACCCCCCTTTGGGGGCCCCTCCTGGGGGGGGGGAACCCCAAGTCGTGAAAATGTTGGGATAAGAGGGGGAGGTTTTAATTTTCTTGGGGCCCCCGGGACCTCTCCTCGGAAAGGGAAATTCCTTCCAGTCAACAGGATAAATTTTAAATTTGGAAGTTTTTTTTATTTCAAGGATTTCCCCCCCCCCTTATTTTCAAAGATATTTCGTTTAGAAGGTGGGGGCGGGGGAAACCATTTTTAGGCAAACCGATTAAAAACAATGGCTTCGGGAGACACAGAATTGATTGGGGGAGCGGGGGGAGGGGGGAAAAAAAATTTGTAGGATCCGGGGTTAACCCGATGTAGAATAAAACGGACGCGGGTATTTGTGGGGGGGCGCTCTACATCTTTGCCTTGTGCTTGAAATGGGGCGAAATAAGACTAAATTTTTGTGGGGTTTTGCCAAAATTGAAAAAGTCCGTACAAAACTGGTTGCAAAACTTCCAAGGTAGGAGCAGCAAGGAAATAAAGGGTCTGTCCAAAACCACTAAAAAGGAACCCCCCAAGGGATTGCTAAAATGGTTATTGAAGGTGAACTGTGCCCAAGGGCGCAGAGACCCCGGGGTTGTCAACAGCTGAATAAAATTTTTGGGGAAGCCCCACCAGGAGGGGGTTGCCCATTCCACTTGGTCCTGGAATGCGAATGAAGGCCAATGAAAATCCAGTTTAAATTTTTTAAAGAAACACAAGGCACCCGAAAGCGAGAGGTAAAATGTACACCCTATCTGAGACATTTTGAAGGGATCCCAATGAAGCCCAAAAATATTTCTGCAAGGGAAAAATGTAGCAGCTGGGGAGCCCCAAAGAAACCGTGAGGTGTAAAATGCACCATTTTTTGGGGAAACAGCCACATGACCCGAAACCAAAAAAACCACGGGGGGACGGGAAAGGGCATGAGAGGGCCAACGCAATTGGCTCCAACCCCCACCCGTATGGGATTTGGGGGAAAAAACAGGTTGCAGACAGGAGCCCTTTTTTTCCGGCACATTAGGGCAAACCCAAAAAAGTCCTTGATGTCCTGTCAAGGGAAAGCAACCCGTAATGCAGTGATTAAAAGGGGACTTTCGGACCCAGGATGGCCGCAACTGCGGAGGCATGACCCCAGGACAGAATGAGCTTTGTTAGTGCATGACACACGAAGGCCCTAGCTGGTGGAATTTTTGGCAACTTTATGCGGGCAAACCCTGATGGGCGACTAGGGAAAGGTACTGCGGTTCAGATTCTGAATCAGAAGCATCCGTGGCCCAGAACAGAGCAGGAGCCTTAAGGTTTTTGGCTGCTGGCTGGAAGTGGAGGTTAAAGTTGAAACAAAAATTAGGGACCAGCGAGAAAGAGAATTCAATAGGGGACCATCTGAAGATAAAAAAATTTCTGGGGTCCATGTAGTTTAGTAACGGGGAATTAAAAGGGCCCCAAGAAGATTTCCCAAATTCGTTTCAATACCATTTTTGAACGCCACGGGTTTTCCAAACCCAAAAATTGATTAAATTCTTTTGGGACAGAAAAAGGTCCAATAAAAAGAAGCGGGGCAAGAAAGGGGGGAAAATTTTGGCCCTTTGGGGGGGGGAATTTTTGCAAGGGGGACGGTTTCCATCGGGCGGGGTGGTGGGGGGTTCGATTTCCCCAAAAAAGAAAGTGACCTCCTGGGGGTGGGGGCTTTGTGCAACCCATGTACCCGGGACACATACTGGGGGGGTCTTCGCAAAAACCGGATTTAAAAACGGTTTCTTTTAAACCCCTAATTCGGGTTTACATCGTTTGGGAGTGATCCCCCCACCCTTGGGAGGAGTTGCACCTACAAAAAGCCCCACCCCCGGGAAACTGCAATTTGGAAGAGTTTTACCTTTTGGAAGGCCCCTTTGCCCAAAAACCCCCGGGTTGGGTTCACCCCTTTTAATCCCCGTCCAAGTATTTTAATTTTTTTAAAGGGAGATTTTTCCCGGGGACCTTCCTATGTCGGGTGGAATCTTTAAAATTTGGAATTTTCTAAACTTCTCCCCTGATTTTTCAAACCATCAACCCAAAATTTCCCCGGGTCCTCGGGCACCCGCATTTCATCACTCTTTGGGCCAAAGGCCCCGAAAATTTCCCTTTTTGAACGGGGCCCAAAACTTACCCTGCTTGGGTACATCGTCCTGATAAGGTCTCCAAAAGGGTTTCCCTCCAACTCTCCGGGGGGGGTTGTCGGGTGGCCCCCCCAAGTGGGGCCTTTCGGGGCCAATTCAACGTTTACTGGGATTTGCAATTTTATTACGGTTTTTTCTTTTTCCCCCACTTGCTCTTCCCCTTTTGGTGGGGGGCCCGGGGGGGGTGGGGGCCCTTTAAATGGGGAAAATCCCCAATTCAAACCCTGGCCCCCCCAAAAGGCCCCAAAGGGAAGCCTTCAACCGGCTCAAAGGGGGAAATTCTTTCGCCCCCAGTCCCTTTTCCTTTTCCAAAACCCTAACTGCCCGGGTTTATTCGGGGAAGGGGAAGTTTCGTCATTTTGGGAAAGGGGCGGGGGTGGGGGGGTCCTCCGACAATCCCCCCCGCGGGTAAGCTACAAAACCTGGGTTTTTTTCCCCAAGACATTCTCCCCTGCCGAAAAAGAACTAAAACCATTGGTGTTTCGTGCTTTAAACGGGCCATTAAGCTGGCTCTTGAAGAAGGCGTCACCTACTAGGGGCCCCGCCACCCTATTGACATTTTCACAGCCCAAAAATTTTCCAATACCCAACGGGGGGGGGGCCTCCAAGGGCCGGAATCCCCGGGCAAGTTTGGTTGGTCCAATTTTTCCCGATTTCCCGGTTGAACCCCAACATTTTTTCGGAGCCTTCCCGGGGAAAAAAAAAACTCAGGGGGGGGGCGGAGGGGTTCCCAAAAAAATGAGGCCCTTTTCCTTGGGGGGATCGGGGGGGGTCTCAAACCCTCCTCCCCCAGCACATTGTCCCCCCGGAGCGATTTGGGGCAGGGGGGGCGGGCCCCCATGGACCTCCACACCTCCCACCCCGGGAAGACTTATTTGCGACCCCCTTTTGCCCTTAGAACCCCTAAAAGGGGGGACACTCTTCTGGCGGGGCCCCAGGATTCAAAAAGGCCCCGCTTCAATTTTTTATCCTGTTTATTACTGGGGGCCCCTACCTACTCGGGACAGGGGAAACTTTTTTCTTGCCTGCACCTCCCTGTGCCCGGGTAATAAGGGGTTCCTTCGGGGGGGTTCAAGGGGCCCCCCGGGCCCTTCTTCCCCCCCCTTTGCCGGGAAAAAACCCGGGAAACCCGGGGGGTATGGCCTTGACTTCATTTACGGACCCCCCGGGGGCCCCTCCTCTAAACCCCCCGGTCTTTCTGGGTTTTTACCAACCTTTTTTCCCCAAAGGGCCCATTTTAAACCCCTCGCCTGGGTTACCCCCGGGGCCCCCCCCAAACGGCCCCCAACTTTTTTTTCTGTCACTTTTTCCCCTCTGCCCCCGGTCTCCCTTTAATATTGCCCTCAACAGGGACCCCCAATTTTATTGCTAATTTTTTGGCGGCTTTGTGTGGTAAATTGCGGGCCCCCAGGTAATTTCTCGGGCCCATACCACCCCCAGACAAAAGGCGGGGTTGAGAGGGTCAACCAGGTTGAGCCCTACCTGAAGGAAATTTTGTGTCCGCCCGCCCGGAAAAAGGGTTTTACCCTTCTTCCCTGGGCAAAGTTTTCTTAAAAACCCTCATTTGATTCGGGATCCGCGGGGGCCCCCCCTTTTTTGTGGGGGCCCACAAACCCCCCACCCTCCCCCTTTCCCCCCCTACCTCTTTTTTGGGGTCATGTCCCCCCGGGATGCCCAAAAAAAGGCATCAAGGAAAAAAAAGGCAGCTCACACGACGGGCCCCTTTTACGGGCTTCTCCCCGAAAAAAAAGTCCAGGGTTTGCCCGATACCGTAGGACTCCGCCCCTTTTTTACCGGGGCAAAAGGGGTTTTGGCTACCCAAAGCAAATAATTCGTTTTTGGGGGTTTTCCTAGCTTCAATTTAGGTCCTAAATACGGGGCCCCTTTTGAGGAAACGAAAACCTAAACCCTTTTCCAAAAAGGGCTTCCGGGGGGGGGGTTCCTCCTCCCCTTTCCCCTTCCCCCAACTCCCCCATGCCCTCTTTTCCTAAACCGGGGTTTGGTTTTGCTTAAAATCCCCTCCCTTTGGGGCCCTCCTTTTCCCTGGGCCTTTCCCCTTTTGGGGAAAAACTCGGGAAACTCTTTGAGGCCCAAAGGAGGTTTTTCCCACAGAAAAAAGGAGGGGAAGCTTTTCTTTCTCATTGATTTAAAAGGGTTTTTGGGGCCCGGGGGAGGGGTCTTTGGGGAACCGAAACCAACCTTTTCCCTGACCCCTCTCTGGGGTTTCAAAAAAGGGGGGGAACCAAAGGGGGGAATTTGGTCACGGGGCCGGGCTCCCTGCCCCCCCGCTGAGCTTCCCCCATCGGCAAGGGGTCCCCGGGGCCCGGCCCCGACCACCCCCCTGTTTGCCGGTGGGGGGGGGGGGGGCCGGGGGCCTCCTTCTTACCTTTTTTCCGCCTCCGGTAAACCCGCCGCCCCTTTGCCTGCCCCGGGCCGCCCGTGGCGCGGGGCCGGGCCGCTAAGGCCGGGGCCCCCGGGGCCGGGGTTTTTTCTCTAAATTTAAAAGGGCCCAAAGGTCCCCAAAATTTGGTTTTTGGGCCCGGGGGGCGGGTTAAAAATTAAAGGTACCCGGGCCCCCAGTACTTCCTGCCATTCTTTTTGGTTTTTTTTTTGTTTGGGGGGTTTGGGGAGAGTTTGGGAATTAATTTCCTAAAGATTAACCCCGGGTTACCGGGGTTCCTCGTTTGTTTAACGTTCCTGACCTTCCCTTTTTTTCCGCCCCCTTTTTGGCCCTGACCGTCCCCGTCCTCGTTTAGAACCCGTTTTTTCTGGCCGGGCCCGGGGACCCGGGGCTTCCGGACCCCGGGGGGGGCCCTAGGGCCTTTCCGGGATTACTTTTCTGTAAAAAACCGGGAACCCCGTCCCTGCCCCGCAAGCAAGCCCATTTCGGGGGTAAAAAACCGGGTACCCAAACCCCCGGGCAGCAAGCCCCATCCCGTTTTGCGGCGGGCTCTGGTAAAAACCCGGGGGGCTATTTTAATTTTTTTCCCCAGGCGTGGTTTTAGCAACATCGTTTGAAATTTCCCAGGGGAATCCACTCCTCCTTTAAAAAAAAGGCGGAGGCGAAAGCCAATTTTAACTGGACAAAAGCTTCTCCAACTTCGGAGGTACATAGACGGGTTACCCTTTTTTGGGAAAGGGGAACCTTTTTACTCCCAATTTGGAAAGTGTGGAATTCCCAATTGGGGGGTGAATTTTAAAAGGGGAGGAACCTGAAAGGGCCATTTTTTACAACCAGAAATGGAAAACCCGGGAAACCCAAATTCAAAAAGACATTTCTTCCAATTTTGACATAGAGGGGGTTTCCCGTCTGAGTGCACCCGCCCCGAACTTTGACCCCCCAAAGGGAAATTTCAAGACGGGGGAAGTAGTTTAAATATTACCCCGGTTTAACCCGGGAAAACAGAACAGAAGACCCCAAAAAATGTAAATTCAAAAAAAAAAAATCTTGTAACACTGCCAGGATGTTGCAGAGGCTAAAAGGCATAACCAGATAATCGGAATGGCTATCCCGGGTGTTAAAGGTGGTTTTCCATTCATCCACTTCACTGATTAGGATCAGGTTGTAAGCACGCCGGTGGTCAAGCTTGGAGAAGACTGTGGCCCCCCCAGATTCTTTTGAAGAGTTCTGAAATTATGGAGGTAAAAAAGATTCAGTCTCCAGAGGAGAAAATACTTCTTTACTATGAGAAATGTGAATCTGTGGAATAGCCTGCCTGAGGAGTTGGCCACAGCAGGAACAGTTGCAAGTTTAAGAAAGGCTTAGATAACTATCTGAAACTAAAAAATGTTGATACGTATGTAACTGTATAAAATTCTAGATTCAGTATGATGGCAACTCTGGGATCCAGGGTGAAATTTTCCTTGGAGAAGGTTAGTTCTTGCCTTATGGGTTTATGTTGGAGGATATATATATATATATATATATAATCCCTCAAGGGGAACACAAATATATATATGTATATATAATTAAAAAAATTAAACTCACCTCTCCCTTTCCCCAGACAAACAGCTCCCTTCTTCAGATTATGTCCAGCATCGGCAGCCACCTGTGCTTGGATGTTAGTCCTGGCATTTTGTAGGCCACAAGCCTAGAGCAGCCTGGAGCTTGGAAGAAGCACCTGCATCACCTACTCATTTGGGCCAGAGGCCCACAAGAGTGATTGGTGGGGAAAGAAACAGATGGATTTGTACTTCATCATGGTTTTCAACTGTATGTGCAAGGAGCTTGGTTGGCCCAAGCTTGGTTTTACAGTTATGCTACCATCTCACAAAACTTAAAACCCCGTTATTAATTATTATTTTAAAAACTTAAACTTCATGGGGGCTCAAATGGAACTTCAAGTTGACAAGATCTCTTCTTACTTTTAAAAAAATACATATACGTTTAAAAAAAAAAGGACCACAAACATGGTCATATAAAAAAGCAAAAATAAAAATTTTTTTTCCCCGCAACCCGACCCACCCAAAAACAGACAACCATTGCATGTCGGATGACCCCCGGGGGGACCCCAAATACTCCCGGGGGGGCCCCCGTCCCCCACACATATACTAATGAGAACGCACCCGTTTTGCTTCATTCCCCAGCTGTGTGACATAATGATCGATCTTCCGGGCAGTGAGGAAGGAGGGGGGAGGGTCTTCAGGGATGGGTCCTGCCACAGAGAAGCAGTAGGACTTCTAGGTGCATGGCAGAGCTCAGCCTTCTGCTCTGAAGCAGCTCCTAGGAGGGGGCAGAAGCCATTAATTTTCAGCACACAGGGAATGGATGATAAATTTGGGTGCTGTGCTCTACAGGGTCCAAATCAGGAAGTTCATGACCCCGTAGGGGCCCTGAACTGAGGTCAGTTTTTGTTCAGTGTTAATGTAAGAGAGTTTTTTGTGTTGCTTTTTGTTGTGTGTGATGTATATTGCAGAGTTGTATGTGTGATTTTTTTGTGTAAATGCATGAACAGGGGGCTGGCTTGCTTGTGTACACACAGACATACACGCTGAAATCAGTATAAACTTTTATGTTAAAACCCTTCCCTTTCCCCACCCATTGTGTCCTATAGTATTTAAACCCCCTTAAAAGGGGGCTTGCGCTGTTTCGCCGTACACCCCCAAGGGACAGGTGCCACACCCGCCGGGCCCCTAGACATGCATTATCTTTTGACGTGCATGGGGCAGGCATAACAATATTCACATGATAATAGCATTTCTTTAAATTTTGGGGCGCATTTCGCCGTATTAAACGCCAAAAAGGGCGAAATGCGGGCCCGAAAATTTCGCCGTGTGAATATACCCTAACAACCAACAGCCATCTTTTGGTGTTAGGCAGTGCGGGTCATCTGTCTGCAGCAACATCTTTTGCCGTAGCTGCAGACATCGAGTTTTGCGGCTCCCTGTACTTCACAGCCCTGTTCCCAGCACAGTCTCTGCAAGCGCCAGGGAGCAGGGAAAACCTCCGCTCCCCAATGTTTAACCCTTTAATTCTGCGGTTTGTGACCAGTGCATAATCAAAGGGCTTCCCCTGCTCTGTCAGTTGATCGGGAAACCCGGTGACCCGACAGAGCCCAGGGAACAGCTGCACAGTCAGCCCTTGGGGCCTAGAGTAGCGTCAGGACTGTCTGTGTAACAAGCCAGCGAACAAGGCAGACTGTGTGCTGTCCTGACAGCTGCCTGTGTCACACTGACACAGATTATAATGTATTAGCATATATGAATAAAACAGTTATCCCTTCGTTGGATTTTAAATAAAGTAAAAAACATAAAAAAGTGTAGAAAAAAATAAAATAAAATAAACGTAAAAAATAATTGTGCATACATTACACACTCAAAAAACTCCTACACATATTAGGTATCCACACGAACGTAATAACCTGTAGAATTAATCTAACTACTTATTAAGTGTGAAATGTGAATGGTGTAAAAAAAAATTTGAAAAAATTTGAAAAAATTCTGCAATAATTTACAAGTGACCTTAAACTATTCCCCCCAAAAAGTACAACTTTTCCCAAATAAAACGAGGCCTCGTACAACTGCGTCATGGAAAAAATAAAGAAGTTACAACTATTGAAACGCAAGGAGGTAAAAACTAAAAAAATATGCAGGTCATTAACTACTTTTCAGGCGTTCGGCTTAAGGGGTTAAAAGAGTGTTCCCACAAAGCAAAGTCCAGGGCCATGGCTGCTCTCATCTAGCCGATCATGCATAAAAATAAGGGGGAGGCTCTTATAGTCGTCCTCCCCTTTCACTTCTATGGGAGCTCTGAATAAAGCACACACATTCGGCTATATTCAAAGCTCCCATAAAAGTGAATGAGGAGGACGATTATAAGGGCCTCTCCCTCATTTTTATGCACGATCGGCTAGCTGGAAGCCAGCCATGGCCCTGGACTTTGATTTGTGGAAACGCCCCTTTAATGAACACTGTGTACACAGCTCTAAAAAAATAAAATAAAAAACCAACCCAATCCTTTTAGCCTCACCTTCAACGATCCTAAAATTATATGTCGCCTGCAAAAAAGTCTGTAACAGAAAAGTGATGATTTGAAAACTTACTAAGCAAAAAATGTAAAGGGAACCTGTCAGCTACTTTACGCTGCTCCAACGATAGGGAGCATAGAGTAGCTGCAGGTTACCCGGTCCCAACCATGTGGGTTTTACCCCGAAATGATGCAGCGTTCCCAGCTAAACACCCGGTGAAGTTGTCCCGAGTGCGAGAAGATGAGTCCGATGTGTAGCTTCTCCTCGCCCCTCAGCTTGACTGACAGCTCTATCCCTATAGACAAACATGAAAGAGAGCTGCCAGTCAAGCTAAGGGGGGCGAGCAGAAGCTACACATCGGACCGGACAGCGATTCTCCTCATATCCGGGACAATTTCACTGGGTGTTTAGCTGGGAATGCTGCAGCGTTTCGGGGGAAAAGCACACAGGGTTACGATGGGGTAACCTGCAGCGATTTCATGCTGCCCGTTTTTTGGGAAGCATAAAGTAGCTGACAGGTTCCTTTTAAAAAGCTTTTTTTTTACCGTTATCCCTGATATAAAAGAAAAAAGTCTTTTGTATTAGGGCAAAAAGATCAAAAAGTTTGTAGAATAGCTAAATGCGAGAGAATCTAGACACGTACTTAAAAAACTCAAAAACATGCCTGGCAGGAATGGGGTTGTCAATATTGTTGTTGTCTTTAATTAATTTATACACACGCTATTAATAATTTAGTTTTTTATTTAATCTTTCTTACCTATACATCCTGAAAACATGCACTGAAAACACATCTACCTGTAGACATTGGGCGTCATTTATTAAAACTGCATGAACAACTGTCTATGTTGCCCATAGCAAACAGTCAGAACTCAGCTTTCATTTTTTTTCAGAACAGTATAAGAAATTAAGGCCATAGTTGCCAACCCTCCCGTTTTTGGCCTGTCACTCCTGCTAATGGGGGCCGTGTCCTGCCCCCCCGCTTGAGTTGCTCAACCTCCCGCAGCTGAAGAGCTGCCGGAGGTATATCATATGGTAAGGAGGGACAGGGGAGCGTCTCCTGACGCTCCCCGAACCCCCCCTGGCCGCGGCCGGAAATGCTCTCGTAGTTCAAGGAAGTACTTGAAGCAGGGACCCCCGGACTACTGGGAAAGGGGGTGGGTTAGCAGGGGTCCCCGAGGCTCCGCCCCCTCTCTCTGCTGGCAAATGGGGAAACCCGCGCAAACGGTGGTAGGCCCGGGGGGGTGGGGGGAGAGTGTTTTGAGGGGGGGAGGGGCATGCTTCAGTTGTTCAAGGGAAAATGTGGCAGGTGTGTGTGGGGGGAAGGGTGTGGCATTTTCGGTGGTGGCCCGGGGGGGCTGTGGGAGTTGTGTGCGCGGGGGGTGGTGTGTTTTTGTATTTCATGTGTTGTATTTTATGTGTGCGAGGGGGGTGTTTTTATTTCAGTGTGTGTGCCGGGGGGGGGATTTTATGTGCGGCAGGGGGGGTGTTGTGTTTTTCGTGTGGGCAGGGTTTGTGTATTTTAGTGTGCTGCGAGGGGTTGGGTGTATTTTATGTAAATGAGGGGGGGTTTTGTATGTTCAATGTGTGTGAGGGGGGGTGTTGTATTTCAATGTTGCGGGCATTGTGGTTGTGTGTGTGCAGGGGGGAGTGTTTTGTGTGTGGAGGGGTGTGTGTGTGTTTGATCTTGGGGGAGGGGTATGTTTTGGTATTGCGTGTTGGGGGAAGGGGGTGGTGTTTTGAATGTAAAGGGGGTTGGATTTCCCCTTATCTTCCCCCTTGCTCATGTCCCTGGCCCCTGCGCTCTGTTCTGTTGGCTCAATGGGCAGGGAGGCCACAAGGGCAAAAAAGTTCCCCTCGCCCCTTTCCCCCTGCCCCCTGCGATCGTTTTTTGGGCGCTTGAGGGGGGCGGATACAGACGCAGAGGGCAAATTTTTCCCCCCCCTTTATCCTGTCCCTTTTTCCCCTCCCCCCCCCCGGGGTTTTCCCCCTTTTCTTTTGTAACTGCTGCGGGGTCGGTTTTACCCGGCTGGTTAGGGAAAATTGGGAGGGCCAAAACCGTCTTTTTTTTTTTCTAAAAATTTAAAATTTCATGAGAATTGCACACGGCACCCACTGTAATGATTACAGGAGATGGTATTTAGGATTTGTAAAAAAATTATTTGGAAAAAAAAAATAAAACGTGGGGGCCCCTCCATTTTCCATAACCAGCCAAGGTAAAATCAAAAGCTGCCCCTGCTAAAAATCAGAATGGGAAGGGGCCCTTAACACCGATCCCTTTTCATTCTAAAAATCAGCCGCACCGCCCCCAAACGGACCTCAAATTTTGGGGTCCCTTTGACGATTTCCCGCTTTTCCCAGTACCCCGGGGCTTTTGGGTTTTGGGGAAAAAAATGACACGTTTCGGTTTTAGACGCGGAAGTGGTCCCCCTGGATCACCGCAAGCGTGGGTTTTCCACCCAGGGAAAGGAATCTAAGAGGTCCCGGTATTCCCAGAGCCCGCCGCAAAAGGGGGGTTGGGGGGGGTTGCTGCGGGGGGGAGTCTTCCCGGGGTTACCCCTGACATACTTGCTTCTGGGGGCACCCAAGTATAGCGTGGGGCAAAATCGTCAGGCAGGCCGTAGTCGGGTCGGGAAAGGTCAGGGCAGGCGCTAGGACGTGGGCAGACAGGCAGGCGGTCGGCAAGGGGCAGAGATTCGGGTCAATAGACGGGAAACGAGGGTACAGTCACGGTAATCAGGAAAGACAATAGGGGAAGCTTTCTCATAACAAGACTAAAGTCCCCAGGGGGGCGGGGGAAGCGCCCGGTGAAATGAGGCAGTGTCCGGAAATTTCCAAATTTCCCGGTGCACTCCCCTTTAAACCTCA